>JBBBDQ010001362.1:6007500-6195000 GCA_037127315.1 Ascarosepion bandense
ATGTGCAAGTTAATAAACATAGTTGGTTTTTAACCATATTCTAAGGTGAACATTTTGCAATGTTTACATATGACATTTATTTCATTACGTTTATTTAATAGATTTTTTATTCTTGTGTGTGTGTGTGTGTGTGTGTGTGTATATATATATATATATATATATATACACACACACACTTTGACAGTAGACAAAGGTCTGTTGGACAGAGATGGCTCAGTTATAAAAACAAGCTAAAGTGTAATCTCTCTGTTGTCAATGTGCTTCATACTAACTTCAAGCAAGTTGCTTTAGATAGAAATAACTGGAAATATTTGTGCCATAAAAAGAAATGTCAAAATCAGTTGTATTGACTGGCTAAGAGATGAGACAACAGCGAAAAGTGTTGGAAAATATTCCCGTAGCTATATCCCGAGATCCTTACTGTTGCACAATTGTGAACCTGTCTGCAGACCACTAGTAGGACTGAAGTATCACATGACACAAGCATAAAAACTGAATGATGTTACTGCGTCCTCACACTTTAAAATCAATGAGAGAGTCAATCTATCCACATATAGTGTCTGTGTTATTTTAATAATTGGGTAACCATGGGAAACCATTTGAAGTGTAAATATAAATTTTTCCCAGTGGTACCACTTTTAACTAGACCAGAATGGCATGAATCAGATTCGTGTTCATTTACCGTTCCTATATTCTGAGTTTGTTGTTTCCATGGCAGACAAAGAAGAGAAGGCAGTGGCAATTAAGAAATAGAAATGGAACTGCAATAACCAGTCCACTCTTTGTAGAATTGCAGCTTGAATAATATCAACCAAATGGTTGCTGTCTTTCTTGTCAGTTGCCACAGCAGGAACCAACGCTGATGCTTATTTTAGTCCTAGTCTAGAAATGCTTCTCTCCCACCAACCATTTTGAATTCATGCCCCCGGGTATCACTGGTTTTACAAGGACTCAATATTGATCTTATTCTAAGATCGGGACAAATAAAACTTCGACAAATGTTATTAAATATCCATCCAAAGCATCTTTTAGAAAGAGCTGATAGCATTACTAGCTGAGCAATACAACACGTTATGTTTTATTCAGTTAGTTAAGTGCCGTGCGAGAGACATGCTTTGGCTGATCATGTCTTGAAAGAGACATGACTGACTGGGCAGAAGATTTATTCTGCAGTAGGTTGCCATTCTTTCTGCGGTAGACTGGTTGCCAGTCAAGGCTATAGAACCCAGTCTGTCTCATTATTTAACCCATAACTGGAGAGAAGAGAGGGATTGATATCTTTCTCAAGGATATTTGTGCATAAGTGAATGCATGAAATTCAACTGGAATTCGAACTCCGTACCTCGAATGTGTTTTATCTACTTGAAATTACATATTGTCTTATATGATCTTGCTTTCAATGGAGTCCAATGTTTTATTTGTAGAAAAACAAGAAAATAAATCTGTCTTTAGTGTAGTGGTTGAAAGAATCTTTATATTTGAAATCAGTGTGTGTATATATATATATATATATAATGATTGTCTTTATCAAATGTGTAACACTTCTGACCAGTGACAAAGAAAAAGCAATGAGTACAATATTGAACTTATTCCTTCAAAAGTGTACAATTATGAGATTATATAAGTAGAAAAGATGAACATGTAATAAGTGAAACAAAAGTAATAAACAATCTTGGTGATTATGTACAGGTTGGCCAGTTAGTGCCATCATTGTTAACTTTTTCTTTGTGATGTTTGTACAAGAAAAGAAAAAGAGGGAAATGGGAAATGGTTGGTTCCATTCTGAGAGTCTTTTGTCTTGCAAGGCACCCCATTATGGCGACTATTAAATCATTTCATTTCCATTTGGTGCTTTGTGCAGAAAAAAACAAAAACAAAAAAAAACAGGAAGTCTAAAGAAGGCTCCAAAGATGTAAAACAATAAAAATATGAAATAAAGTACAGGAAGAGGAAGCAAATATAAAACAAAAAGAAAGTTTCTCCAAGACATCAAAAAAGAAACTTTTTTGGGTAGCAGCAATAATCAAAAAAGCAAATAAAAGTAAAAATGAAATGAAAATGTTAATAGTAACTTGGAAGATATGTGATAGAAAACGAAAAGGAAAACTCGGAGATAATCATTCAGAACATCAATGAAATGAATATATCTGAAGAACACAAGATGATAGGATAAAGCAAAAAACAAAAAAAAAAGTCACTGAAGATACAAGGAATATTTTCAGGCTGCTAATCTGACTGAGGTAAAAAAAAAAAAATAGAAATAAGATTTGTAGAAAGAGGAAGAAAATGCATAAAAATATCTCTTCCATATTTATTTATTTATTTTTGTGAGGTGTTTTGAGTTGCAAAGAAATTCAATATGCATATATAAGCATGAACAGCAGTATAAAAGATAACAGATTGGAGGATTTCAGTTTTCACAGGCAATATTTAAAATCTGATAAATAAATAAAAAGGGTTACATGAGAGTACTCACATTCTCAAATAAAACCCAACCGAGTGCTGCTGAAGAACTGATGGAAATCCACCCAAATGTGACAAGAGATAAATAGTTATATTAATAAACTAGTTTAAAGTTTATATTAAACTTGCATGTACATAGCTTACATCTCCATAGTTATTTCTATATATATATATATATATATTGATTGTTAAATACTTAGTTTTTGGTCATATTAGGGTTAGACCAGTACACATTTGCATTGAAAAGTGTTCAATACAATTATATTGTAGAACTTTTGAATATTTTCTATTTTTAAACGAGTTATTTTACTACTCAGATTTCTACCATGAGTGATATCTTCAGGCAATTTTTAATAACTTTTTTTATTAAAAATTGCCTGAACACACCACTCATGGTAGAAACCTGGGTATCAAAATAACTCATTTAAAAATGGAATATATATATATATATATATATATATATATATATATATATATATTTCTCTTCATTAATGACTTGAGTTCTTTTGGTGATTAGCATGTGTATAACCCGCTGATATACAACATACTTAAATTTTCCTTCTCTGGTTCCATATGCCCATTTTGAGATGAGTTCTGTTAGTTTATTTCATAGTTTGTTTTAGTCTAGGAAGATATGTGAGCAGCAGAATGCTTTGTAAATTTATCTGGAAGATTAAAAACAAAAGCCAAATCACACCAAAAATACCTTGGAAGAAAAGGAAAAGAACATCAGCCTACAACAATTATTTTAAAATCTGTAAACTTTTCCTGGAGAAAAAAAAATAACTATATTTACCTTTCTAGACCAAAACAAATGATCAGTAATGTAAGTGATCCTCATTTAGCATCTCAACTTTAGTCAATTTCTTGCCATCGTGGTGTGGCTTCCCTCTGTCTTTTCAACAAATATTTTCATGGCAACTGCTCTGACAAGCTTATTTTCTCTGATGTTCTGAGTATATTAATTTAAGCAAGCTACTAGATTGGCATCTAGATCCCACATTTTTATTGTTGAAATAGTTAAATGCAACTTTCACTTCTACTTTAACAGTTTCTTTTCTCACACTTCTCAGCTGTGGGACTTCTGTATACTTGCTTCCCTGATAACAAAAATTTTCAAAAATTTAAATGCAACATCAATTGTCATTTTCTATCTTCTTGAATCTCGTTCATCTTGTCTTTTCCTTTCACCTTCTGTAGCCACTTGTGTACTAGTAGCATTCTCACTATGCTTCTGAGTTGATGATTTGAAAAAAAAAAATTTCTGTAAGAATAGTGACACAAGTTCTGCAGATTATATATATATATATATATATACTCTATTTTAAAAGCAATAATTTATTGTTAGTCTCAAAGGCCCTTTCGTCCAACATCTCATCAGGAGAAAAATTGTTGTAAAATGAATTTAACAAAAAGAACAGTAATGACATAAATGAAGAGTCAAAAAAAAGGGAAGCCCAATAATATATATATATATATATATATACACACACACAAACATATATCGAAGAGGGGAAATTCATGTGTAAATAATTAACAAGGAATAATTTTAAATAAAATATCCCCCAACAAATTTAGAAACTTTACAAAATCTTTCTGCCAGCAGAGAGGTTTCTATAATGATATAAAGACTGATTTCGAAATCTTTAAATAATTATTCAAGAACCCCACTATGTATAATTTAAACCACTCCTTCTTATAGGACTTCGCCCATGCTATATTCTCTACTAGATGTTGAGCAATAGCCGATTCCATATTTATAGAGGGAAGGCAACATATGTTACTTATTTTACCAAGTATTATTTTCAAAGGCACATGCTGATAACTCCTTGTTTCTAAATGTAAGATGGTACACCCAACATAACCAGTAGCATGCTGGCTGTTAACTTTACCAAGTTGTCTCCCTTGGACACTCTTCACAAAAGGGAGTTAGTTTTACCACCGAAAAACGGTGTACGGCACTTTTGAACGAGAGAGCGCGAACTGTACGCACGTGTATAATAAATCCTCTTTTTTCCCCACTCCAGTTGTCTGTGTTCACCTCCTTTTACATTGGTAGCAGAGCGTAAAAACAATGGCTTCTAGATACATTGCCCCACCAACATTAAACACGGACAAATACAATTCCTGGAAAAAGGAAATGCGAATTTGGGAATTAGCCACAAGTTTAGATGAAAGAAAACGGGCCCCTGTCGTACTTTTGTCCTTGGAAGGAAAAGCGAGAGAAGCGCTGCTGGAATTGGATATTACCTCACTAAATGCCGAAAATGGAATGGAGATGATATACCAAAAACTGGATACACTCTTTTTAGAAGACGCAAACCAGGCAGCATTTAAGGCTTACGAGGCGTTCGAAAGTCACAGAAGACAAAGCGGCATGGCGATAGATACCTTTTTAATTGAAGTCGAACGTCATATTGCTAAATTAAAAGAATTCAATATAATTCTGCCCGAGCCGGTCCTGGCGTACAGAGCTCTTAAAAGTGCAAACCTCACCCCAGAAAACGAACGGTTAATAAAAGCTACTGTTCGAGAACTGACACTTGGAGAAATGTCTAAACAATTAAAAAAAATACTCAATGACTTTCAAGCTCATTCCTCACCAAAAACTTCTCCGGTTGCGGTAAAAACCGAATCTGACATTATTTTCACGACGAGTGAGGAAACCTACTACACCAGTTGTGGTCGACGCCACGGTGATAAAAATTCTAGTCTCACCAGTCAAGGTACTGGCAGACGGGGTCGTAACCAGAACTCAACACACTACAACACCAAAAGAAATTCAAAACCTAAGTTTGAAAGTGACAACAGCAGGAGTTGTTTCAAGTGTGGATGTAAATACCACTGGATTCGCGACTGTCCGTATGACGAAACTGACAACAGTGAAAAGGGAGGCCATTTACTCGTCTCCAACATCGTTCTCATGAATGAGCGAGAACAATATGGCGGCATCAGCACGTTTTTAGGAGAGACACTCGGATCCGCTGTCTTGGATAGCGGCGCGTCTGGGACAGTTTGTGGAAAAAAATGGTACGAGTGTTTTCTAGAAACCCTACCAGAAAAACAAAAAATAAAAATTCGAGATGGAGGAAAGAGCTACAAGTTTGGTGATGGGAACACCATTAAATCCACCCACACAGCAACTTTACCATGTGTCATTGCTGGCATTGAAATCGGTATTGTCACTGACATTGTGGACGCTGACATACCGCTTTTGCTAAGCAAAAAGTCAATGAAAAGAGCCAGCACATGCCTCAATTTTGAGAATGACAGTGTCACCATGTTTGGAAAAAAAATCCCACTGCAGTGTACTTCTTCAGGTCACTATCATATTCCCATAACAAGACCTCCACCAGATCGAGGTAAGTTCAAACACATTTTGTTTACCAAAGAAATTTTCCACAAAAATAGGCAAGAAAAAATAAAAATCGCCACCAAACTTCATAGGCAATTCAGTCATCCTAGTGGCAAAAAGCTATGTGACTTAGTCAGGAGCGCCGGAGTGAAAGACCCGCAATTCATTAAAATACTCAAGGAAATTCCCAATTCTTGTGAAATTTGCTTGAGGTACAAAAGGGTTGAACCCAAACCTGTCGTGGGGTTTTCACTGGGAACGTACTTTAATGAAAGCATTGCTATGGACATTAAAGAAATTAATGGAAACAAGGTACTACACCTTATTGACCATGGTACTAGATACAGTGCTGCAGTAAAAATTCCTGGTAAAGAGAGCTCCGATATTATTAGTGCTATTTTTAAAAATTGGATTACTTATTTTGGTACTCCTGGATTTATCCTCACTGACAATGGCAGAGAATTCAACAACCAGTCGTTTAGAGACATGGCACAAAATATGAACATTGTGGTTCGTACTACTGCTGCTGAAAGCCCATGGAGTAATGGGCTAAATGAAAGAATTAGGGGAAATGGTGAAGAAAACCCTTGAAGAAACCAATTGCAGTTTTGAGGTGGCCCTCGCATGGGCAGTAAGTGCCAAGAATACACTTCAGAGTGTCCATGGATATAGTCCCAATCAACTCGTTTTCGGCAGAAATCCTAACCTACCTGGTTTTCTCAATGACAAACTCCCTGCACTAGAAGGTGTTTCCACCAGTGAAATCGTTGCAAATGACCTCAACGCTATGCATGCTGCCAGGAAACACTTCATAGCAAGTGAATCTTCAGAGAAGCTAAGACGAGCACTTCGCCACCAAGTTAGAACAGGTATCACACAATCTTATAAAAATGGAGATGCTGTTCTCTACAAAAGAAATTTGTGTGATAGATGGCTTGGGCCTGGAACTGTCATAGGATGGGAGAACAAACAAGTGCTTGTTAAACACGGTGGCACCTATGTAAGAGTACATCCGTCTCGTTTAGTTTCCTACCCTGGAACTTACCAGAATCACAATGAGGGTAACAACAAGGAATCGGGCATCCCACAAGAAGAGTCTGAAGAATTTTCAAGGATGTCAAACCTCGAAGAGAATATTTTAGATGAAGATTTGGAAGTCCCAGACATCAACGCCGAACAACGCTACACTGTGGAAACTCAAGACATAACAAATAAGCAGGACACCTCCACCAGGAAAGTCAGGCTTCCCAAACCTGGACAAATCATCAAATGCAAGCTTGCCAATGACACAGAATCAGACTGGAGGAAGTTAAATGTCATAAGTAGAGCAGGCAAAGCCACTGGTAAAAATAAACATTTAATGAATGTAGTTATGGAACAGGGTGAACCTTTTTGGTTGGACTTTGAACATGGGGTATCCGAATGGCAAACCAATGAGGCAGAAGAAAACAAAGAGGACCACAATTCTTGTAACGAAGAAAAAGTAATGATCACCTCTGCCAATGATAACCTGGAACTAGAGGAAGCAAGAAAAAAGGAACTTCAGAGCTGGATTAAAAATAAAGTTTATATCCAAGTACCTGATCAAGGCCAAGCAAAAATTTCCACCAGATGGATTTACACAAACAAAATTTCTGATGACAAGCAAACATACAAGGCCAGACTCGTTGCCCGAGGTTTTCAAGATAAAGATGCTGAGAACCTAAGAAATGATTCTCCCACATGCTCCAAAGAAGGTTTACGCCTAGCATTAGCCATAATGGCATCTAACCATTGGGTATGTAAATCCATGGATATTAAAACAGCATTTCTACAAAGCAAGAAATTGGATCGACTAGTCTATCTGGATCCTCCCAAAGAAGCCAATGTACCCCAGGGCTATATCTGGAAACTCTCCAAATGTGTATATGGCTTGACCGATGCCTCTAGGTCCTGGTATCTAACACTCAGGGAGGAATTAATGAAATCAGGAGCAATAGCTTCAAAATATGATCAGGCTATATTTACATGGCATTTCGAAAACAAACTGCAAGGTATAATTGCTACCCATGTGGATGATTTTTGCTTTGCAGGGTCAGAAATTTTTCACAGAAAAGTTATCAACGAAATCCGTCAAGTATTTGCAGTTAAATCTGAAGAAATTGCAGAGTTTCAGTACATAGGGTTAGACATCAAACAGAATGGTAAAAATATCAAACTCGGACAAAATGAGTATGTAAAGAAATTGAAATATGTCCCAGTGGAAACAGGCAGGAATATTAACGACAAAATATCAACAGCAGAAATTACTGAAATCAGGCAAGTTATCGGCCAACTTAACTGGCTGGCTACCCAGACCAGACCTGATCTCAGCTACGATGTCAGTGCATTAAGTTCTATCCTCAAACGAAGCAATGTGGAATGTATAAAACATGCCAATAGAGTTGTTAAGAAAGCCAAGAAAGAAAAATCCCAGATAGACATTCCTGACTTAGGAAATCTTAACCATCTCAAGATTGTTGCCTATAGTGATGCTTCATTCGCTAACCTGACAGATGGAGGATCTCAAGGTGGTTATATAATCTTTTTGGTTGGGGATAACCACAAATATACGCCCATAACATGGCAGTCCAAACGCATCAGAAGAGTGGTCAAAAGTACACTTGCTGCTGAAACCCTAGCCATGGTTGACATGTCGGAGGCCTGTCTATTTTACAGGAAACTACTATTGGAAGTACTCCAGTTGAAGGATGAACCTGAAAACATCAAAATAATCTGCAAAACAGATAATTCCTGCCTCTATGACTCTGTACATTCCTCCACACAAATATTAGACAAAAGGCTTCGCATCGAGATGGCTATTCTAAGAGAAATGCTGGAAAGAAAAGAAGTAGCAGAGTTCTCTTGGGTACCCACAAATAAACAAGTAGCTGACTGTTTAACCAAGAAGGGAGTCCCTTCATTTAAGATACTTGAGTTTGTATCTGAACCTAAAGAAACTGATATTTAAAACAATATTTTTTTCTTTCTTTTTCAGTCGCCATCTAAAAGATAAGAAAAAGGGGGAAGAATTGTTAACTTTACCAAGTTGTCTCCCTTGGACACTCTTCACAAAAGGGAGTTAGTTTTACCACCGAAAAACGGTGTACGGCACTTTCGAACGAGAGAGCGCGAACTGTACGCACGTGTATAATAAATCCTCTTTTTTCCCCACTCCAGTTGTCTGTGTTCACCACCTTTTACACTGGCAATTAAATTCATACATCAAATTACTCAATTTTATGTGGAACAAACCATCCTTAGGAAATGATGGAAATGCAGACCTAGTATGAAAAATACAATGCAGAGCAACAGATGGAAAACAATTAGAAACTGACTTAATGATCTGCTTAACTAAACTTTGGATCTTATTCCTAATCCATCCAAGGAACCTTCAAATAAACCAGGCACTTAGAAGGTCCCAGAACTTTAGGAGAATAAAATTCCCTAGTCTTCTTATCAATAAGGGCTTCTAGGTTGCCATTACACAAGAAAATATTTCTGATATTCTCCAATTCAGAGTCCAGTCTTGTAGAACAAATTTTGAGCACATTGTGGACTTAGGTTTTAATAAAAATAATTTTCCATGATGTAGATGCAAATGCACACCAATTCATGTACAGGCCAGTAAAGATCAGTTTATGATAGATACTCATAAGGAAACCCCTTCTAGTACAGTCAACAACATCCAAAACAGCAAGCAATTATCTGTTTCAACTTCCATAGTGAAGGATAAATCTCTTTGTAAGGATTTAAGCCTATTAAAAAAGTTTACAGCCTTACTTTCAGTGGAAAAAGTAGCAAAAGTGTCATCAACATACCTAAAATAAATAAAAGGTTTAGACACTTTATCAAAAAGCAATGAATCATAGTAGCCCACAAAAATATCAGCCAATGCATGGCCAAGGAGACTACCCATCTTGACCCCATCCACCTGGCTATACATGACATTTTCGAAGCTAAACTTCACTGAACTAGTACAAAGTATCATAAACTCAAATACATCCCTAAGAAAAGGAGGTGGAGTAAGGTCACCCTTATACGAGTCAGCACAAATATCAATAGTCTCTTTTAATAGTCAGTCAGTCAGTCAGTTAAGTGCCATACATGATACACGATTGGGCGATCATGTCTCTTTCGAGACATGACTGACTGGGCAGAAGAATATCCCGCAGTAGGTTGCCATTGCTTTCTGCGGTAGACTGGTTGCCGACCAACGCTATAGAACCCAATCTGTCCTGTTATTTAACCCATAACTGGAAAGAATAGACGGATTAATACCTTTCCCAAGGGTATTTGTGCGTAAGTGAATGCAAGGAATTCAACTGGAATTCGAACTCGGCTCTCCGAATTCTCATTCCGAGCTGATATCTACTGCACCACAACACACATTCCCTTTTAATAGTACATGAGTAAAAAAATGCATCAAATGAACACATAAAATCCATATCAGAGCATAACTGTATGGCATGTAACTGTTCAACAAACAAGAATAAATCCAATATACAATATTTAGTATACAAAGTTCAAACTGGTTGAATGACATAAAAAAAATCCATTGAGCCAAAGAATGCTGTACTGAACCAATCATTAATAATATGGGTTTCAAAGGGACATCCTTCTTAGGAATTTTGGGAAGACCATAAAGCCTTGGTCTAAGAAAACCAGAAGGTCTAATCACATCACAGATCTCTTTAGAAAAGTAACCTTTTCTAAACAAACATAACAGATGTTTCTGGATTTTGATTTCATTTCTATACATGTTATCACAAGTTTCTATGGGACCAATTTTTAGAAACTTTTCATGGTCATTCAAAATAACCAACATCTTTTGAATGTATTCTACTTGATCAAGTAAAATGACACCAGTGCCCTTGCCTGGTTTACAGATACAAATATCAGTATTAGGTTTTAAAGACTTAATAGTCTTAAAATGAGTTTTAGACCAAACAAAATTAACTGAGTCAACAAGTAGAGTTGCAATAATGATAAACCAAGTCCTCCAACCTGGACTTTATTGTAACACAATCCGGTGAGCAAGGAACATGGTGTACAAGTTGAGAGAACACCTCAAATGCTGCCAGTGCTTCTTCTTTATCTACCTTAATCAGGGGAATACAAAATTCCAACCCCTTAGACAAAACCGCACTTTCAATCTCTGAAAGGTGAATATTCGAATAGTTGAAAATGTGCTTACCTTTAGTACTTGAATCATGTCCAAATCTGGAATGAATAAGCAAGGCAAGCTGTTTTTCAAATTTCAAAAAAACATGTTGTTTGGCAAATTCATCATTTGCCAAATATTTACACTCAGGAAAGAAATCAAAGAATGACAAAAAGCTTTTAATTTTAGATAAACACCCATGTCTAGAATTAATGCAATATTCAAGTTGTTTAGGCAAATTATTAATTTCATCTTGGATAAATGCCTATATAATTTTGGCAAAGCGAATTGCATCATATGCTTTTTTTCTCACAGATAGGGACTAACTGACTCTGTAGAAAGATGAATAATATCCCTATCACTAGTGATCACTCCAAACACCTTTGTAATCATCATCATACTCATGAAACCCTTTTTGGCACTCAAATACTGTGAAATGTTTTTATTGGAGATTCTGGCATGAATCCCAAGAAGTACAAATCTCCAAGTTTCTGGCAAAATGAATTGCATCATGGTGCTTTTTTCTTACAGATGAGGTCCAACTGACCCTTCTGTACTGTGCACTTGACAAAAACAGCACTGATGCACAAAATTAAAATTATAAAATATTTATGATTTACCCATCACACCCAATATATAAATCTCTATATATATATATATATATATATATATAGTCATCCGCAGACAGATCTGTTTTGCTGTATCAGAGCTCATCAATACAGTTAGACAACCGATTGCTTTTTACCCAAGATTGAAACCCGACTGAATTGGCATCAGTCGGTGGTTCTACCTCTGAGCTATGGGTGCTTGGTAGAAGGAGGCAGTCTTTTTAGCATGTATATTATCATTATACACTGCCAATAGCCAGAATGCTCTAATTCATTACTGAATGAGCGATGCATATATGCTAGAGTAGCTATATATATATATATATATATAGAGTATGTTTTGACAGCAATCTCTCACTTATCAGTTACACCAGTTGGGGAAAATTGTATTAGTAAGTGAAGTTTTTATTAAATATATAATAGAGGCCAAACCCCAAGTAATTTAAAAGTATTCTGTCATCCAGTATGTAAATTACAATATAAATAAGGTATTGGTCCTATAGTGCCTGCATTATGATCCTATTTTAATGCATAGTCACGATTTATCTTAATGTACTTAAGTGTACATATATATAAAATTGAGGATCTCATCACTTATACTACTTGAAGATTGTGAGGCAGCCATCTATCGAGGAGTCCATACAGAACTTTCAGTTGCAAAAAGACAGTAATATCTGATACTGTTTTTCTTATATTGGCTTCATTTGTATTTTTTTTTTTAAGTATTTTACATCAAGCACTGTTCTAATACATGTAGTATATTATATTATATACAGGGGAGCAGTAAAGTCACTATACAGTTTTGGTAGCAATCTCTCACTTATACCGATTATCATTAAAAATGCCAGACAAGGATGATTAAGTTATAATTTTTCATGTGATCTTATGTTTTTTTTTTCTTTTCAAAACAAAGTATATAAAAATTGTCCAAAAGTGTTGTTTTATATAATTTGTTCTAAAAAGGGAAAATCATAAGATCACATGAAAAATTTTATAAAAGAAAATTAACTATTATTGTCAGTTTTAATAAAACCTGCACATGTGTGTGTGTGTGTGTGTGTGCGCATGTGTGTGTACATGTGCACACATGTTTTTTGTATTGAATAGATGGATAGACTCGCTTAGCATGCTTACAAACCTGTTGCATATTCATGACATTCAGTTATTGCCTCCACTATTAAAACTACCTCATGACAAAAATACCTGAGATTTAACTTTTAATCTTGTCAGTAGTACAATACTTCAAATTTATCAATAATTGGGCAGTAATCTTTCAAAATCAGTTGATGTGAAATGAATGTAAAACTTAAATTTTTTTATAGAATGATATATTTAGTTTAACATTTTTAAATTTTAATAACATTTTTCAAATGGAAAATTTAATTTGTTAAAAGTAGGTGCTTTTTGTCTTTTTTTTTTTTTTTCAAAGAGTACTTAAATTTTCACATCTACTTGATAAAAATGAAAGTTCGTTTCCATTTTGTATCTTTTGAAAAATATTGTACAATAGTTATTTTTAAGTGCTTTTAAGATAACATTTAAATGAACAGGCTTCCCATTTCTTTCATTTACAGACTTCACATTTCACACTTTACTTTTGAGAATGTGGATAAAACACAAATATATATTTTTCTCTCACTTCACTAGAAGACAACTAAGAATCAGATAAACTGCACCAAGATACAACTTAAATAACACAATAAGAATCTACACATTAAATGCATGACATGGAGACTGAATTTTTTATGATTTATATAAATGAAAGCAAAAACATTTCATATCATTTCAACTGTATGAAAACTGATATTAAATTAATTTTTTCAATTTTATTTTGTAATCTAATTTTTTTTCTTGCTTTCCCTTTTAATTGGAATTTTATTTTTTCAAAGTTTTTAAATATGTATTGATATTTTTGTCATCAAAATTGTTGATTTGTTCTAAATAAAATTACTTTCTCTCCTGATAGAATTTGAATAAGCTTTTCAAGTCAGCAGCAGACAAATTGATTTTTAATGAAAAAATTTTCAAAATTAATCTAAAAATCTTTAATATGTAAGTGTTTTTTGTTTTGTTTTGTTTTTGCTCTCTCATGACCTTTGAGGCAATTTTGAATATCAACCCAACATTGTAAATGTTTCAGTTGAATAATTTTTCTATTTGCTGACTGGACAAATCAACCTTGACTTCCAAGATCAATGGTTAAAGTAATGGGTGCATACAATAACCTCACAACATGAAGAAAAATTTCAATTTACAACTTTTCAATTTTCCTTATTTCAATTTTTGCATTTTTCTTTTGTTCTTGATGTTTATTTTTTCTTTGTATCTTTTATATTCTATCACATTTTTTTATATTATTTTTTTTGACTGTCAATAATTTTTCTTGTAAAACATTTTTTTTATACTACCAATAATTTTGTACTACCATCAATATTTTTTTGTAAGTTAATATTAGTGAGTGGAGACTGAAAATAAATGTTATGTGACTTGATATTGTGTCACAAAGGTCAAACTTTGAGGATTTATTAATAAAATTTACATTGTTTGGACTGTTAGGCACACTCGAGGTAGAGGGATATTGAGTGAGATTATTGCAAAGAGGAGGAGGAAATAAGATGTGCATATGAAGACATTTAGAAGAGATTATAGCAGGTTATCCATTCTTTTCCAGTTTATAGTGGAGAGTTCGTTCTAGTGAAGGGTAGTAGTATATTGTTGAAGATTGACAGAATTTGGCCTCGTTGTAGATAGTCCACTATAAGTCATAAAATGATTACAAATAAAGTAAAGCAAAATGAGTTGAAAAATTACATTTTATATATACACATATCAATTAAGGTTTTTACAATTAAAGTAATACTTGAAGAATAGGTCCAACGGACGTTAAAATGTTCACGGCAATAAAATGCTGAAAAGAGAATTAATGATTAGGAATGTTGGAGCGCTGTAAGTAATGAATGTCTTTGAGGTATTCGTTCCTTAGGTCAGTAAGTAGTTTTTGAGGCAGGGACGAAGGAAAAGGGAGGTGAAGGGGACGAGCATAGTAAGCCACTTGACTTGGTCAAGGGAGATACTAATTACTCTCGTCTGTCTCGAGTCTGTCTAGTGATGCTTTCTGTATCGGCTTTTTAAATCTTCTTTTTGGATCGCAGCAGATCATTTGGGATTTCACACTTGTATTTGATTCTGGGCTTCTCATTGGCCTATAAATAAAATTTGCGTAGGCTCATGAACTGGAAATTTAATATTAATTAATTTTTAGTTTTCAACCAGAACATCTGTGCAGCGATGACATTTGGTCATTTGCTTTTTGGTTGTGAGGGTGCAAACATCCGGTCCATTGCTTGTGTTCAGTCGGTATCACCACAAGATAACTATTTACATTATCTGCATTGTTTGGACTGTTGTCCTCATCTTTATTGTCAGACTCACAAAGTTTCAGATGTTGTATGCTCCAGCCTTCTTCAGGTGATATATGTTGAAATTTCAAAATGAACACTTTATTTCATCCACTAGGGTAGATTGTTTTAGTTTCATATCCCATAACATTTCAAGATATCTCAGTTTCAGTTACTTTTCCTTTAGTAATCAAATTTCCAATTTTGTTCACCTCTACTGTGGCCAGATATTGAACTCATGACTCTTTGGGTCAAGTCAGTGGATTACTTTAACTTACAATTTTATCCACTGAGTTCAGTTCAAAGTTCTAAGGTATATCATCTGAAGAAGGCTGGAATGTACAACAGCCGAAATGTTGTGAATATTGTAATAAAGATGTACATAACGGTCCAAATGATGTAAATATTCTAAATGGTTATCCCTTCTACATGTCTTCATATGCACATACTAGTTACTCCTCTTTGCAATAATCTCACTTAATAACCTCTATCTTGAGTGGGTATAGTATTGGATGAAATATCAGTAAGAAAAAAAGAAAAAACTCTTATTTCACTTACTTACATCACATAGCGCCAACATTATACAGCAAAGATTTTAAAGCAAAATTCAGCTGATATCTGCATATCAGGTTACAAATTTACTGATTTCAATTTGTGTGTATATATATATATATATTTATTAGACAAGTAGGTCAGTACTAAAATTGGGATGATACAATTGTATCAGATCAGTAGTCTTGTAATCAATAGAAGATACATAGTGAAAATGTCGGGCAGGCCAGGAAAGCGAAAGGAAAGACATGGTAATATAAAAATCACCCTCAATGCAGTCCTAACTGTCATACGACTGACCAAAACTGACCATAATTTATGAAGAAAACTGGCTTCCATTTACCTGAGACTAGTTTATAAATACTTTATATGTTGCGTGACAAGGTTTTATCGACTGCACACCATATTTACGAGCTGAAGAGATACATTTCTTTTTGAAAGAGCCTTGCCAAATGTTGGAATTTCATGCACGAAGTAAGAATTTTGGTAGAGAATTTAAGATTTACATATTGCTTTTTCTTTTTTCTTTTTGATTGCATTTGTTTTGGACTGCGAATCAAATGTTCTTGGTCATTTGCCAACTTTTTGTGATTGGAAAATAAAATAAAATTATATATAAAGCAATTAAACACATTTAGATCTTGATAAGTGCTTTCTAAACTATTTACATTGGTGACATTTTTTAAATTTTTTTTTTAAAGTTCTGAAATATCTAGACCATATATAACCACAATATAAGATCAAAGCTATTTTTAATCACAAAGCAATTAGTCTGTAGGTCTTAGCAAGGATCATCCTTCTTTTAACTAAGTGGAATGACATTAAAAAATCACAAAAAAAAAATTTGCACTAAATAAAATAGCACTTGAGGGATTTTCAACAGCAGCAACTAAAATGGATAGCACATGCTGTTTGAAGAGTTGTCTTTATTAACAAAAGATTATGAAAGAAGTACCCATCAATATTGGAAAGAGTGATAAATGCTAATGAATTTGAGAAAACCAGTTTTTCTTAAAAACTGTTTTAGGAGAAAGATTTTATAAATTTTAATGAAAAGTGATTCTTGGCTGCTTGGTCAATGAATTTCAAATGTTTCCATAAAAGGAAATGGCTAATATTGCCATTACCATAAATTAAGTTTCATCCATTAAGCATAATGCAAACATTTCATAAAAAGAAATAATTCAATCAAAAAATATAAAGACATACTGAAGAAGGCGGAAGGGGATGTCTGAAATGTTGCAAGAATAACAACCAAGATATGCATCAGTTAGTTAAGTGCCATACGTTATACACGCTTGGGTCTCGAAGGAGACATGACTGACTGGGTAGAAGATTATCCTGCAGTAGGTTGCCATTTCTTTCTGTGGTAGACTGGTTGCCAACCAAGACTATAGAACCCGATATGTCCTGCTATTCAAACAATAGCTGGAAGAGATTCATTAATACCTTTCCGAAGGGTATTTGTGCATAAATGAATGGAATTTGAACTTGGTTCTCAAGTTCTCATTCCAAGCTGATATCTATTACACCACATATTCATCTAAATGGCAAAATATATAAGGACTAGCAGTATAGCCTGGCGTTGCTCGGGTGTTATGAAAGCTTTAAAACTAATCCATGGTCCTGGAGCTCAGACTCAGCCTAAAGAATATTTGTGTGAAGTTTGGTGAGAATCGGATTTGTATAAAGGACATACAGATAAACAGACACAAAAAACAAACATCTTGCCTTTTATAAATATATATATATTATCGATTTTCTGCACTATTGTAAAAACTGCAACCTTGAAACTTGTGAATATCGTTTCTGACGTCTTTGTCTATGAGTGTATCAAATTTGATTAAAATCGGACTACTCCTTCTATAACACGATTTTTTTTGATTTTCAATATTTATTGGGGCTACCTCGACACAAAACCTAGCTAAGAACACTTGCAGATGCTTATAGTGCAACTGTAAACTTTCAAGAAAATTGGTTCAGCCATTTCAGAGTCTATAGGTAACAGACACACACAGACAAAGTTTCATTTATAAATAAGTTTAGATTCCTATTTTCAAAAATTCTGCTAACAGACCAAACATATAATTCAAAATATATGTAAAGAAAAAATAATTCAGTTGAAAAATTAAAGAATAGTTTGTTTCTTTTTGTAATGTATTCTGAAACACCTGTTTGAAAATATCTGGTGTAATATAATTTTTCCTATCTGGTGTAAGGCCTTAAATGCTTGGAGCATTTAAAGCCTTACACCAGGTGAGTAAAATTATATTACTAAGTGAAGTTTTCATCAAATATATAATAGAGGCCAAACCCCAAGTAATTTAAAAATATTCTGTTATCCAGTATGTTAATTATAATATAAATAAGGTATCGGTCCTATAGTGACAGCACTATGATCCTATTTTAATACATAGTCACCATTTGTCTTAATGTACTTAAGTTTATATATATATATATATATATATATATATATATATATATATATATAAAATTGAGGATCTCATCACTTATACTACTTGAAGATTGTGAGGCAGCCATCTATCAAGGAGTCCATACGGAACTTTCAGTTGCAAAAAGACATTAATATCTGATACTGTTTTTCTTATAATGACTTCATTTGTAATTTTTTTAAAAATATTTTACATCAAGCACTGTTCTAATACATGTAGTATATTATATCATATACAGGAGAGCAGTAAAGTCACTATACAGTTATATACATTAACAATTAAGACAAAGCAATTAATCAACATTCCAGAAATTTATTATTGAAATGGTTTTGGTTAATTCTGGTTAATAACAATAAAATGCTATGAATTAACCAGAACCATTATAATATTAAATTTCTGGAATCTTGATTAATTGCTTTGTCATAATTGTTATTGTAAGTAACTGTATAGTGACTTTACTGCCTCCCTGTATATAATTTGAGTATAATATATATATATATATATATATATATACATATATATATATATATATATACACACACACACACAGTAGAATCTAAAAACTATATTAAAAAATAAGCTTTTATAATAAAACATAACATTTTCTACACTTGGACAAAAGAAAGAACATAAACCTAAATTTTAATAAATTAATCAGTTCAAAATCCCCTAAATGCTACCCATATTTACAGACATATGAATGCCAGCAACACAACACTTAAAACAGAATAAAAAAAGATGTGAATATTAGTTCCATGACAACATAAAGAGAAATTTAGTAATTCAAAATAATGCTTGTTTACATAGTTAAAACAAAACTACATAGCAGAGAAACAATGATCTGCTCTGCGGGTGTTACCTAGTCATCATGCTCAAGCAGCTAAACAATATATATATATATATATATATATATCCATTATTCCATTGCACCCAATGGTGCATAGGGCAGCAACTTTTTGTTACTGTAACAAACTGCTTTTTACGGGGCAGGGTTGTTAGCCCTGCACCCAACCTCCAAACCTGGAGGACCGGTGGGCCATTCTTGGTTCTTTCATTTACAGCACCTGGTATTCCGAAATGGTCACCCATTTAAGGACTAACCAGGCTTGTTGCTTAACTTCGGTGATTGGACGGGAACTGGTGCAGTCAACACGATGTAGGCATATATATATATATATATATATATATAAACCAGTTATTGGTCAGAATATATTTTATCAATACACATATCGACTTGGAGCAAGAGATCAGGGTGCTGAATTTGATTGCTAAAAAGCATGTATCACATATGGCACTTAACTGGCTGATTGAATTCAGAATATGGCTGATTATGCTACCTTGGTTTCAACCTTTTGGTATCTTCAAGCATTTTATATTAACTGATTATTCAACACGTTTTCAAATGCATAAGAAGAACTTTTAGAACAAGAAGTTGGTCAAGAATTGCAAACATTTTTAACCAGGTCTATACGATCCTAAAATATATTTTTCTGGGGTTTTTACATCCAGATGTTACTTTGAACCTTTCATTTAGCAAACTTTCTTGTTCTTGAAATGATACTATGGCTAATTTAATTCTTGAAATGATACTATGGCTAATTTAATTCTGGAAATGATACTATGGCTAATTTAATTCTGGAAATGATACTATGGCTAATTTAATTCTGGAAATGATACTATGGCTAATTTAATTCTGGAAATGATACTATGGCTAATTTAGTTCTGGAAATGATACTATGGCTAATTTAGTTCTGGAAATGATACTATGGCTAACTACTCTTCTTAATATAATCTGCAGACATCACTACCATTGCAAGGTCTGGCCTTTTTTAATATGCTCCAACTTATCTCAGGGTCTTTACCATTATTTCTTTTAATTTCTGTATGTGATTGATTAGTATGGTACAATATTCAAGGCTTTCTATCTTGAATGTAGATTTGTGATTATACCAATGTTTTAAAAATTTTCCTTATGTGCATCCTACATGTTTTCTCTGTCTATTTGTATCTTAGTATTTCTACTTTGTAAATAACTATGTTTTACAGACTCTATTAAGTAGTCATATATATATATATATATATATATACACACACACACATATATATATATATATATATATATATAGAACACTTTGTATACTATCCAGGTAAATTCTGATAGATGAACTCAAAAGAACTTAATGTCAAATTCATTTATTTAATTTAACAGAGCAATATAATTTAGAAAAGATTTTTGATTTACTACAGTTTCAATGGGTAATACATATTTCACCATATAATGATGGTATTGCAGCTTGTCAGACCCAAATAGTATGACAGTTGATCCTCAAAATTTCTCCCCCGCACCCATTTTTTTTCTTTTTTTCTTGGGTGCATATTTTGAGGATCAACTATATATATATATATATCTATATATATATATAGAGAGAGAGAGTGAGTTATTGTGTTTCATATGCAGTAATCATAAGTATCCAGTTTGCTCAGTAACTGACGATCTTCCTATTTCTTGTGAGGCAATACTAAATGTACACAGCTACTATTTTTCATCTTAGAACTTGACCTGCATTATATTTTGCAGTCTGTTGCTTTCTCATTGTCCAATGCTACACAACACTGACAATATAGGATAGAAAATATCACAATTGGAACAAATCGGATTGGAATTATCCACGCCCAGCTCACACCCTGTCCCCACACCCTACTATGGCTGAGGTGAGATGGTTTCATGAGCCAATCAGTGAAGCAACCTGGAATATTATTTCTGCATTGGTTACTCTCGAAATCAAATAAGTTTTCATTATAATTACAATAATGTAAACAATTACATTAATGCCATGTACCTTCAGAATATAAATGATCATGACTCTGTACAGTTTTCATATATATATATATATATATATATATATATATATATATACACTACCGGCTATAATTATTAGGCCACCCCAGTTTTTTAAAAGAAATGATGTATTTCATACTATTTTTAGTATTTATTGCCAAATGAAAATAGAATGGTTCTTTTGTTATTATTACTTTGCAAAATTGTACAAGGCAAGGAAGCAAAGATGAACTCATCAGACTTACCCTAAATTTTTTAAATTTTTTCATTGATGAAACTGCAATATAGGTAATTATTAAATATTCATAAATTCATTTGATGCACATGTTATTGTGCAGTATTAAAAAAAAGAGCCATTCTGTCTTCATTTACAATTATTCACTTGGCAATAAATACTAAAATATAGTATGAAATACATCATTTTTTTAAAACACTGGGTTGGCCTAATAATTATGGCCAGTACTCTGTGTGTGTATATATACATATATATATATATATATATATATATATATACACACACAGTACTGGCCATAATTATTATATATATATATATATATATATATATATAAAATATAGGATGTACTGAAGGGAATTTTAAAAATGCTCAGGGGTTTGGATTTTTTTTTTCTTATGGCTTAATGTAACCTACTCAATAATAGGTACATTAATATATATGTTGTCATCATTTTTGACAGTCTGTGCCCACTCTGTATGTGTGTGTGTACATGTTCTCTTTGGTAATTTTTACATCTCAGGGCACTTCTTTCATTTTTGTTTTTTTACTGTATCATATGTCTTATCAATGAGTGTTGTTCTTTTTTTTCTTAATGGAGATTCATTGATACAATTCTGTTAACACAAAAGTATGTCAATGTCTGAAGAAAATTGAAATCTCTAAGAAGACAAACAATTTATCATGAAGTTTACTCTAAAAAACAAAAGAAAATGTTCTAAATCATAGAAAAATTAAGTAAATTATTAAGAATACACCTTTAAGTGCCAAATCTAGGTGCATCGTCAGTGTTGCTGACCCTATGTCGAAGTTTCAACTTAAAATAAACAACAGACTTCTTTGATTCGGCCCGCACACAGACTAAAAATTTGCTACTAGCTTAATGATGTGCATGATAAATGGCAACCAATGGGATAGTTTAAAAACATGTTTAAAAAACTTTTGTAGGTCTTAATCAAACTTGTGTACATAAAAAGTTGCTATTTCAATTGAGTAAAACTGTTCAATATCTGGGAGAGTTTACATTATTTGCATTTTGACTATTGTTCTTATCTTTATTGCTATGGTAACAACCTTTTGGCTGTTGTGCACTCCAGCCTTCTTCAGATGCTAAGAATTTCAAACTGAACACTTTATTTGATCACTAGGGTATATGAAGTGCTAGAGAAAATCATTAGCACCAAAGATTGCAATATTTGGTAAAAAAAAAAAAAATGTTACTGAGACATTAGGTTTATAAGTTCCAGAAATTTATACACTGATGGATATAAGGGTTGGTTAGTTCCAGTAAATTAGTCCAAAAAACTGTGAGTTCAATACCAGGCTACAGCAGTGGGGGACAAATAGCCAAGAGTGTTGTTAAAGGGAGTTAATTACTAGAAGTGGCATCACGCATAGAATGAGAATGATATATCCCAGTAATGGGTAATGTAAATACTACCTCATCTCAAAAGTATAAACAAATATCTGGGATAGTGTGTAAATATGAGAGTAGACAATGAGTTTAACACAACTGTTACCACTCTGTGTTGTCATCAAGGTTTACACACAGGTGTGTGTGTGTGTGTATATATATATATATATATATATATATATATATAATGAAACCATGTTAGTTTATTTTTTCTAGGTTTTTTTCATTTTTCATATCAGTATTAAAAATAGGTTCTAATTTTGAAGCATTACTTTTAATAAAAAAATTCTGTTTCTATTTAAAAAAAAAAAATTAAATGAAAATAGAAATTTTCATTTTTTGTACTTTTATGAAAAACAAAACTAAAAATGGCAGTCATCTTTTCAGAAGATTATTTTCTTTATCTTAATAACATTTAGTAAATGTTTAGTATATATATATATATATATATTAAAATTTGTGTATTTAGGCAGCAAATTTTTTTTAAACATGTCAGATTAAATAAATTGCAAACACTATGTTTGCTTATTTTTAATAAAATCTATTCATACTCACAGATAATCTTTCACGTATTACAATCAAAACATGTCAGAAATGTTCTGTAACGTTGACGGATGTTATTTTTCATTCAGTTTTTCATGCTTTAACATGTGCATGCCATTACAACATGTAAAAAAATTCCATTTTAGATAATTTTCATGTTCTAATGAACGCTAGCAATTTGTCAACTATTATATTTGAAGCCAGGAAAAAATGTACAGTAATTTTTAGCAACACAGTTTTCCGGTTACATTTGTTACCATAACTTGCACCTCTGAAGATGACCTTGGAAAGAGGTCATCTTCAGAGGTGTGAAGTTATGGATGTAAATGATAAACGGTAACCAAATACTTTTATCTTGAAAGTACTTGGGTACCTTAATAAATGAATGAAAATAACATCTGTTAACGTTACAGCTCATTTCTGACGTCTTTTGATTGTAACACGTGAAAGATTATCCGTGAGTATGAACAAATTTTATTAAAAATAAGCAAACATATTGTTTGCAAG
Source organism: Ascarosepion bandense (assembly GCA_037127315.1). Classification (NCBI taxonomy): domain Eukaryota; kingdom Metazoa; phylum Mollusca; class Cephalopoda; order Sepiida; family Sepiidae; genus Ascarosepion; species Ascarosepion bandense. Next base: position 6,031,047 of record JBBBDQ010001362.1, read on the forward strand.
TTATTTAATCTGACATATATATGTATATATATATATATATATATGTTGGAGTGACTAGCAATAGTCAAATGCAAAATAAGTAAAAGAAACTGCCCAACAAACAAAATTATCAAAGTTTGGAATAATGAGGAAAAGAAAAAACAGGGCAAAAATAATATAAAACATGCAAACAATATTTGCAAGGCAGCCAGATCAACCGTAACAAGGAAAGAGTTTTGCAAACATTTTGTAAAGCAAATTTGGACAAGCTAACATAGCATTTTGATATCAAAGCAAGACAGTCGGTTTTGAAACAGAGAATCAGCCTTTTATTAGATAGAAAATCCCAGTATGCATGTGTGAGCATTTGCTCCTTGAACTCCTTGATAAAATCCAAAGAGTCAACAATATTATTGGTCCTCATTTGGCAGCTCAGATTCTGCCACTTTCTCACTGCTGTAAGTTTACCTCTCTGCTGTTTCTATAAATATTTTTATAGCAATACTTTGGATGAGCTCTTCACTATATTATCGAGACTCTCTGAATTTAAGACTGTATGGCACCTAGACTCTATGAATTTAATAGCAGTACTAGACTAGTCCTGAAAGTGTGTTGTGAAACAGTGAATATTGGCTCAGAATGAAAAATCGAAGAGTCTAGTTTGAATTTCAGTTGAATTCGTTTTATTCACTTATGTGCAAATACCCTTGGGAAAGATATTAATCCACCTTTTCTCTCTCCAGCTATAGATTAAATAGCAGGACAGATTGTGTTCTATAGCCTTGGTTGGCAACCACTTTACGGCAGAATGTAGTGGCAATCTACTGCAGGAAAAATATCTGCCCAGTCAGTGATGTCTCTTTCGAGACATGATCGCCCAAGCATGTATAACATACAGCAGTTAACTGGCTAACTAGACTAGTGTTGAGATCTCATGAATTTACGGTTGAGCTGGCTAGATATAACCGTAAATTCTGTGCTGAGATCTTTTCTCACACTTGATTGTGGAACTCCTTTCCTGCTCATTATGAATGTTTCTGTTTCTAATTCTTCCACACCCCGTAAACCCTTGTCCTAGTGACTTTTCTGCTTTGCATATGGTAAAATCGATGATTAAACCAAAAATTATATAAGCTTAAGAATTTTAAATGATCTTTACCTTGGTTGCAAAACTGTCTGCATTTAGTTTTAAATGGATAAGTTAAGTTTACTAAAATAAAATTGAATTTATATAAAGGCATTAATGTAAAAAAAGAATTTAAATAGTACAAGATTAAATCACTAGAGCAGTAAATTTTTTTTAGTATTTTTCGAGACTGTATTTTGTTTAAACTTGAAGGAAAGGGCCTTCTTGTTATTCTCAGAGCTAAGAGTGCCAAAATCAAAATGGCTACAAGAATCTCTTTGCACAGAAGGTCATATATTTCTAATCTGGGCCCAAATGGAAACTTTGTAGTCTGCAAATCTGCCAGCAGTATGTGTTTAAAGTTTTGGCTTTGCAGGTGATCATTTACAGGTACTTATGAGGCATATTTCAAAAGAAAGAAGCATTTAGTTATTTGCCATAAATGCAGACTAAATGGCACTACTTTCTCTTAGTCACTCTAATTCCTGGCAATTACTACAGCAGTTTGAAATCTACAGGCTTTTAAACCAGATGTTGTATATGACCCATGTTGCACCATATTTATGTGTCTCCACTAAAATTGCCATTACGCATGTCTCAGTCTTTACATATACTTCTAAATACATAACTCATCCATTTTAATTATTTGTGCGCACACACACACACACATATGCATACATATACATATATCTATATATATATATAAATAGATTAAAATGAAAAATGGTCCATGTGTGGTTCTAATATTTATTTCATGCTTCAATTTAGTCAATGGCTTAGTAATATATAATACCATCTATCTTATTGCCAATATCATTTTGTTGTCTTTCATTCCTCAAATTTCCTTAACTGGCTTATTAAATTCACACACACACATATATATATATATATATATATATAATGAAGTACTGAGGAACATGTTACACAAAGACTTTCCAATTTGTCATCTTTTCTTTAAAACTGTTCTTGAAATATAAAATTTATATACTGTTATCCCATATATATATATATATAATGGGATAAAGAACAAATAGGAAATGTTTATCATACTAACATGTTTCACTTTTATTAAAGATTCATCAGAGAATGAAATACAGTTAAAAAAGAAACTTCTTGCACCACTAAAGATGAGACAAAGATTATGGCAGCATTTACCAACTTAAACAAGGACTCCTTTCTGAAGAGTTACAGGAGATTCCGGAGTCATCTGTAGTCCATGGTTGAAACTAATAGAGAATTTATTAAATGAATTTGCTTTTTAGTAAGAGTAAATTGTGCCTCACATATAATCACCATAAGACTGTGTCAACGCTTTCCAAATCCTCTGCATTGTCCTCAGATTGACATGCAAATGCACCTGAAAGGTTTGTATTGGGGTTTCTGGTATGAATGCCAAGTTGTACAGCATGCTATTTACAAATTTCTGGTTAAGTGAAGTGTATCATCATGCTCTTCTGCTTACAGACAATGTTGGACTTTTTTGTGTGCATATATGTATACTGGTCAGACACCCATGGGCCAACCCATTTTACAGTTCACCAATAGAAGGCTTAACCAATCAGGTTGCTCAAAATATTCAATGCGATGTGTATAAAAGGCGGCCATATTTTTCCGAGTATTGCCGATCAAATCCGATTCAGTAGTGTCTGATTAGTGAGTGTTAATTAATCTTTGACGTTGTTTCATTGGACAGATTATGTGCTGCGCTTTATCCATAAATTATGGCGGACATTATCAACAGACAATGCCCAACCTATTATACCGTGCAGTCGACAAAACCAAAAACAATGCACTTGCAGAAAATTAAAAATATAAAATGGCTACAATTTACCCTGTCTATACATGTATAAAATTTTAGTATAACCCACCTCACAGAATTAATTTTCTAAGGTTTGATCATTTAAAAAGTGCCATTTTGTGAAATGGGATAGTCCAAGATTTCTTTCAATATCTTATTTCTCTTGTACACTAATTATTATTCAGTTTAGTTTTCAGAAAAAGAATGTTGTGCGATCTTTTGTAATATATGAAAGAAAGTATAATTTATAACTAGTTGTTTAGTTAACCTGGAATATATTTAAACAAAAGTGTTAACTTTCATTTCACCCCAAGTAAGGTGATAATGCCACTAAGATGCAAGCGCTTACTGCTAGGGAAGGAGAATGAGAAGACTTTTAGTGAGGCAAAAGGATTCTAAAGAGCAGAACTTCATGAAGATACAAGATGGCAAATTGTCATTGCTCTTAAATTTTTGATGGTGGTAGGGAAGCAAGAAACTGGAAGGGTTTCACAGATAAGTGAGACCTAATTGCCAATCTAAAAGTTTACTTAAATTCATGCATTTGTGGTATGAAGGGTGAAAGATCATTAGAACAATTATGATGAAAATTTATAGAAATGTCAGATGGAAGGTACACCATGACAGTGGAAAAGGGACTGAAGTCTTCCAGGACCGATTGCATTAAAGACATTTTTTTTTTTTTTTGGACATTGTGAAATCTCTGAGTAGAAGTTCAAACTAATGGGTTAGCAGTCCACTGTTTGTAGTGATTTACTTTTTTAAGAGTGCTTGATACTTAGTAGAGCATTATATGCAGTAATATTATTATAATCTATATATAAAAAAAGGTAATCTGTGAGTGTGTGTTTGACTGTTCCCTATGCACGCCTACATATTTTAAGCTACGCCGTTCAAACTTTCTAGAGACACCTATCTACAGAGAAGCCAGGTTGACACATACTTTTTGAGTTTAAGTTCAGCAATTTTTCCTTTCGTACTTTTTGGCCAATGGTGCCAATTGTTTACATTTCCTCCGTAAAACATCTAAGATCTAAGATGATTGCTAGATTACGTCACAGAAATCAAATCACACCCATCAAACATGACTAAAAAAAAGAATGAGCCTTTATATTTAATTTTTATTTAGATGTTTTAAAAATTCATTTGGTCAACAAAAAAAATGTGAATAATTTTGAAACAAAAGAAATATTTTAAAGTTTTTTGTTTTTTTGAGGCGGCAACTACAAGCGCTCGAAAACCGCAACACACTGCATTAATCATCTAATTAAAAAATGTTCTGAGTTGCACGGGCAACACCGGGCTAAGTTCCAGTTTTTATTATTCCTTAAACTACCCAAGTATAACTGGGCTAAACTGCTAGTCTATATTTATAAAAGTGACGAAAGTGGACGTTGTGTATTTGCTATGTAAATTCATCATGTTTTTTATTCTTATTATTCCTTAAACTACCCGAGTGAAACTGGGCTAAACTGCTAGTCTATATTTATAAAAGTGACGAGAGTGGATATTGTGTATTTGTTATGTAAATTCATCATATGTCTTTTATTCTTATTATTCCTTAAACTACCCGAGTGAAACCAGGCTAAACTGATAGTCTATATCTATAAAAGTGACAAGGATGAACGCTGTGTAAGTATTTGCCATGTAAATTCATCATATGTTTTTTATTCTTATTATTTCTTAAACTACCTGTTACTTTTAATAAAAACTTAGTTTACTGCAACACAAGAGCAGTTGTGTTTTGGTACCTGCTTATTAGCACCTCGCCAGGCAATGAAATAGTTTCCTGTTATGAATCATATGTAGAAACTTAAAAACAGTACAATTGTTGCCATATCCGGACAATTGAGCTGGGTAAATTTCATAGAGGTTGTCTCAATTAAAGAAGATTTATTATAAAGATATTATTGAATCATGAGATATATAGCAGGAACACCAGACCAAATGAAGTGATGGTAGACTTTTTTCTGGTGGTAGGTGAAAAAAATTTGATTAATCATAGGAATTTCATTTTTTTTTTATTACCTGAAATTGTTTAAACAAATGTTCTTCCTGTCGTCATTTTGGTATTATTCCTAATAATAGAACAGTTTCTAATCAGACTTACCTTGAGGATAGCAAACATGTCAGTCCGTTTGCCTAATGTATTCTCTCTTATACTATTATTTTGATACTTTATCTCCTGGTTTCTGTAAAACAAACAGGTTGCACTTTGACTGCATGAAAACATATTGGGAGGTGTATTGATCTTTTTAAGAAAGAACTGTTTATGCATTTTTCTATGTTCACCTCGGTTCAAATCTAGGTCAGAATTAGAGAAGAAAAAAATCTTTACTTTTTGATCTTAACTTTTAAAATAAAAGTGGGCATTTTTTTTTCTTAAAAGGGAAACAGATTTTAAAATATGTTAGGCTGACTGGATTGCATCATGTTCTAACAGGAGATGGAAAGTGCGACACGGAGATGAGGACAAAACTGGAAGCAGCCGAAATGTGGTTCTACAGAAGGATGCTACGGATATCGTGGATTGAGCATGCAAGCATTGATGAGGTGTTGGAAAGAATGGCAACAAAAAGGAAATTGATGCTGAGCATCAGGAAGAGACAAATGAAGTTCCTGGGACATGCAATGAGGAAGGAGAGCCTGGAGAACCTGATACTAACTGGTCAGATAGAAAGAAGGAGAGACAGAGGAAGGCAGCGGATAACACATTTGCAGGGTCTGATCAGGTGGATGACAGAACGGGGGTTGCCAGGAGCAACAGGAGCAACATACTAAGAGCCACAAGGGATAGGGAGACATGGAGAACCATGATCGCCTACGTCCTGAAGGGACAGGGCACATAGAAGAAGAAGAAGACTGGATTGCTATGTGGGAATAGTTACATGTCAGAGTACAACAATAACCAGTTAAAATTATCTACTTTATTGAAGGTGGATGAAATCAGATGGACTTAATTTTATTAAATAGAAAATTCCCCATCCACATATTATAGATATACTCATTCAGAAGTGGGCATTGTTTTTAACAAACAACTTTAATATATTAAGGTATTAATCTGTTTCTTCCTTCCAGTTATGGGTTAAATAGCAGGACAGATTGGGTTCTATAGCCTTGGTCGGCAACCAGTCTACCGCAGAAAGCAATGGCAACCTACTGCGGAATAATCTTCTGCCCAGTCAGTCATGACTCTTTCAAGATATGATCGCCCAAGTGTGTATCACGTATGGCACTTAACTGACTTTAACATATTGCAATTTGCAGTGTGAGATGAAAAACTCTAAATTCCTAACCACTTTCTTATCTTTTGCAAGAATGCATTTTTTTTTTTTTTTTCAGATAATAATGAATTGGCACTTGACTTGAGTCATGATCATATAAGTTTTTGAAGAGACCTGGCATTTAAAAAAAGTAACTGTGTAAGAAAAGAAAATGGGAGGATATTTTTATGCATATATTTGCACTTCTGCCAAAGATCAGTGTCTCTTGCAGACTTTTGCATCAGTCTATACCTGTGATTTTTCAATTGCCATCAAACTATGCATAGACATAAATATTTGTGTGTGAATGTAGTAATGGTACAGCCTTAGTATATGAATAAAGTAATAAGTATTAAACTTTTTATCCCACATTAAAAGGATTTCAGTTTTACTGCAATTTTCTACTTATATGTATGAATTAGGCTTCACAATCCTAAATAACATTGAAAATAAGAAGACTACACTCAACTGAAGAAGAAATGAATCTGTTTATTTCACATTCAATCAAGCAAAATCGCTAAAAAGGAAATACATTAAATAAACTGCACAAATAGTAGAATAGAAGCATTGATAAAATGTTGTTTTTAAATTTATGGTTTTATTTCATAACATTTAAATATATAACCTTTAAAAGTTTTACTAAGTGTGATGTAATATTTCCATTTGTTCTTAGGTGTGAAATTGCTTTAAAAAGGTTGCGGAACACTGGTCTATGGTCTTTCAGATGATTGTAGTATATGTTCACTCCGGCAAAAATTAGATTTTTTTTTTAGGGCATATTAACCTTAATGCCGACAAGATTATTTTAAAAAATAGATTTGTATGAATAGAATACATATTATTAGTAAGAAATAAGTTTGTAGATCAGCCATCTTTGATGTATTTTTCTAAAGTGGTTTTGTTAGGATTCAGATGTATTGCTAGCATGTTTGTTTTTCTTTTTTTTTTTAAATGTGTTGCTATTAATTTATTTCCTTTTAAAATTTATTGCTGGTAATATTTTTTCACCTTAAAATATTAATTGCTGATGATAATTTTTTTTCCGTCAAAAATGTATTCCTAGAATTTTACTATGTCTTTTTTTATAATTTCATAGTGTGTTGGCCCCAGTTTGGGGATAAACTATTTGCCTATAGCTGGGACCCTAACAGGTGCTATCACTCCGGGTCAAGGTGGACCTGGGAACAACAATTAAGAGGTGATTCCATGCTCTTCACAACCTGCCAATTGGAGGCCTTCCTACTGGATGCAGTTTGTCATACACAGGACCTTAGCATTTATGATTTTATTATTTGGTTAAAGTAGCAGGATGATGCACTAATGAACATGCCACTTGCTTGCTTATCTACAGGTCATAATTGTGACAGGATTGATTGTTAATTCTATCTATTTGCTTTATTGATAAGTTTCAACCAAAGAGCCACATAGAAAGACCAAGCATCTATACAAGTGGACCTGTGCAATAACAAAAAGGCCAGCAAGATATTTATATTCTAATGCCATCTAAAATAACTGCAATATATATATATATATATTTTTTTTTAATCATATAACCCCGAGCAAGACGGTAATGCCACTGATGTGCAGGGGGCTACGTAATAGTGAAAAGATTGGAAAAGATAAAGCCGGAAACAATATCCTAAACAGGGAACAAGGGATGAGTCTCTTAACTTGTTCAATAGACATGGGTGGAGTGTGAACCGGGCGATAGATAGATCTATCTACTCCAAAAAAAAAAACAAAGTGAGAAGATTGGAAAAGAGAAAGTCGGAAACCACATCCTAAACAGGGAACAAGGGATGAGCCTCTTAACCTGACACACACACACACACACACACATATATATGTAAACTTATTTATAAATGAAACTGTGGGTGTGTGTGTGTGTTAGTTACCTATAGACTCCAAAACACCTAAACTGATTTTCTTGAAAATTTACACAGTTGTACTATAAGTGTCTGTGAGTGTTCTTAACTAGGTTTTGTGTCAAGGTAACCCCTAATAAATATTGAAAATCAATAATCAAAAAAATTGGGTTATAGAAGGAGTAGTCTGATTTTAATCAAATTTGATACACTCATAGACAAAGATGTAAGAAATGATATTTACAAGTTTCAAGGTTGCAGTTCTTACAATAGTGCAGAAAATCAATAATATATATATATATATATATATATATATATATATAAAAGGTAAGATGTTTGTGTGTATGTCTGTTTATCTGCCTGTATGTCTGTATTTTTTCAGCCCTTTTATTTTAGTTTTTGCTTCAGGTTTGGCTCTAAGTAGGTATAATTGTAGTTCTTAGTCTCAGCCATGATACCATTTACTCAGAGGACTCATTTAGCCTTCAAAATTCAGTTTACGATGAAAAGAACTTATTTGATATTGATACCAGGAAATCAAAATTTGACTTCCATCCATTCATTTTTCTTTCAGTCTCTACAGTTTCGCTTTAAATGGAAACAACTATTGCTTTTTAGTCTTTCGTGCCACTGTTCAAAGAGTCTGACCTCCAAAACCATGGATTAGTTTTAAAGCTTTCATTACATCCGAGCAACACCAGGCTATACTGCTAGTATATATATATATATATATATATATATGTACTCACACACACTACTAGCCATAGGCTATCCCAGTTTTTAAAAAAATGATGTATTTCATACTATATTTTAGTATTTATTGCCAAGTGAATAGTTGTGAATGAAAATAGAATGGTTCTTTTGTTAATATTGCACAATAACATGTGCATCAAATGAATTTATAAATATTTAATAATTACCTATATTGCAGTTTCATCAATGAAAGAATGAAGAAAATTTAGGGTGATTCTGACTAGTTCATCTTTTCTTCCTTGCCTTGTAAAATTTTGCAAAGTAATAATAACAAAAGAACCATTCTATTTTCATTTAGAATTATCCACTTGGCAATAAATAATAAAAATAGTATGAAATACATAATTTCTTTTAAAAAAACTGGGTTGGCCTAATAATTATGGCCGATAGTGTATATTGATGTACCTGCTATTAAGTATCTTACATTAAGACATAAGCAGAAAAAATATTCCAGACCCCTGAGCATGAAAAGAGGGAAATATATAATATAATATAGATATATATTCCTCATTTGTAAACAAGTTATTATGCAACCTAGGTTCCTACCATGTGGTGTCTTCAGGTGATTTGCAGAAATAACAAATATATACACATACATACACACACAAATAAATACGCAATGGTCTTTATTATAATAGAGAGGATATATTCTTCATTACTCGATGACATAATTATTGCAAAAAATAAGCTGCTGTTAAAGAGCAAACACACGGCAAGAGCTTTCATAACTTTGTGATATTTAAAAACTGGTAGTAAAGAAAACTGACCCAACACTTTATCACTACTGTCTATCTAATGAACTGAACTGATGCTGCCTCACTATTGTCTCCCCCCCACAATCAGCATGACAAGAGGGAAATATATATTTCCCTCCTGTCACACAAATACATAAACAATGTTTTTTTTATTATAATAGGAAGGATAATTATTCTACTCAAACTAGTCATTTTTCTTTTTGTTATAGTGACATTTTAACTAGTGAACCATCTGGTCTTATTGGTATTATGTTCTGAGAAGCTGAAGTCAACACCTGTGTGTCCGTGAGCAACTCCTAGCTCATAAGAGACGTGTGGGTTCTGCCAAAACTATATTACCCAAGACACACTATACCTACTGAAGCATGTAGAGACAACTGGTCAGGGGCTCGTGAAACTTATGACAATGAACCTTCTGAAAATTCTAAATGAAGCTCTTTATTCATTTCAAACATGGAGATAGTCATTCTTATAAGCAGAAATATAAAACTAGTTAAAATGTTTAATTTTCTATTCTTGACTTACAGGATATGACAGTCACCTGTAGAAGTTTGGAGTGTCCAATGGTTGAAATGCTGAATCAATAAGAGGACAGTTGTCTAAGTAGATTAACACTTAATTCTTAATCTCAGAATTTAATAAAAATTAATCTCAGAAATTTTGAAAAACAGGCATTTTATCATTTGGTACTAAAACCCGATGTCCATTTTGGATTATCTTCATGAGGAATTAGATTTGGAGAGAACTTATGGGCATTCTTTCCATCAATTATCATTTATTTCCCTGCAGTGATTCCATTATTGAAATAAATGACAACCAAACACAGTTCTTGCAATCCTTCAACTTCATTTTCTCAAAGACAACATATATTCTACAAAAAGTCTACTAGTGCCTTATTAGAAACTATCATTGAATTTTGTAATATTTTTTCTCCTTTTTCCTCATTGTGCCCTAGGAGTATCACATTTTCTAAGCCCTCTTTCATTATGTGCCCTAACTATATCTTCCTGATTTTAAGTAGTCTTTTTTGCTCACATGTTTGGTCCATGGTATTCTTGGTATCTTTCTAGAGAACCACATTCCTTTTGCTTAAATCTCTTCATCTGTGACTAGCTTGTCTGCCATTTGCATATAATAGGACTGACAATGCATAAAAAAAATATCATTAGAAACAAAGAAAAGACTACTGAAGTTTTTTCAGTAGTCTTTTCTTTGTTTCTAATGATATTTTTCTCTTTCAATACTTTGCTCAGCTTTTGGAAGGCAACTTTTGCTATCTCAATGCACATTTGAATTTCTGTATAGCACTTTTTGTCCTCTGTTAATACACTTCTCAGATATCTAAATTATTGCCCCCCCTTTGATTTCTCTTCATATTGTCTACCCAAAACTGTATAGAATTGACTACACTTCTCAGATATCTAAATTATTGCCCCCCCACTTTGATTTCTCTTCATATTGTCTACCCAAAACTGTATAGAATTGACTACACTTCTCAGATATCTAAATTATTGCCCCCCCTTTGATTTCTCTTCATATTGTCTACCCAAAACTGTATAGAATTGACTGCCCTATAGTAAGACAGACATCACATAAGTCCAGTATTTTCTGTTTTCAACAAAATTTTCCTGTTTCTCAATACTTTGCTTAGCTTTTGGAAGGTGTCCTTGGCCATCCCAGTATGCTGCTGGAGCGCAGTGTTGCACTTTCCATCTTCTGTTGGAACACTTTCTAGGCATTTTAATTTTTGTACTTGCTTGATTTTAGTATCCCTCGACCTGTAATTTGCATTTTGAACTCCACTTTTCTTTTTATGCTGATGATCATGCATTCAGTTTTCTTGCAGTTAGTTTAGTCCTTTCTTTTGCTTTCCTTCACTACATTCTGCTGGAGATTTGTAGTTTCTTTGCAGTGTCTGCTATCAGCACTGTCATCTGCACATTTATTAAGATTGTGATAGCCAATGACAAATCCTGGTAGGACATCTAGTTCTCTCAGAATTTCTTAAAAGTCAGCTCCTATAAAAATTATTTTACTACTACTTTGGAATTCAACAACAAAAAAAAAAACTGCTGTTCCTACAATTTAGAGCTGTTATCAGAATATTTTCTATGATAAATAATCCAACCAAAATAAAAAACTCAAAACTCATTTATTCCTGAAATATATTTTACTAAAATCTTTTTTCATGTTTCAAGAAATTAGATTCTATCTTTTTTGTTCTCCTTTTCCTCTGCAAAATGTTGCAAATTCTTTCAGTATTAATCCAGGTTAATTCTGCTACCATTTTCCCTACCTTGACACTACTAACATCTGTTAGGTTGTGTCATGGAATTTTCATGTCTTTATCACTTGTCAACCTTTTGTGAACTATTTTAAACTGAAACTTTTTGAGAATAATTTTTTTTATATACATGCCCTACTAGTTAATTTATAGCTGAAGGGAAGAAATGAATTCATACCATTTTGGGAAACTAACAAAAATGAAGGGAAAACTTGAAGCAGATGAAATGTTCTACAGAAGGATGCTGTGGATATCATGGATCAAGCATGTGAACAATGATGAGATGTTGGAAAAAATAGAAACAAAAAGGAAATTAATATCGAGCATCAGGAAGAGACAACTAAAGTTCCTGGGACATGCAATGAGAAAGGATGGTTTGGAGAGCCTGATACTAACAGGCCAGACAGAGAACAAAAGACAGGAAAGCAGTGAATAACATATTTGAAGGGCCTGAGCAGGTGGACGACAGAACGGGGGCTGCGAGATGTTACAGGAGAAAGCATGCTAAGAGCCGCCAAGGATAGACATATGGAAGGCCATGATCGCCTACATCCTGAAAGGACAAGGCATATAGAAGAAGTATTGTAATTGTTTCCAACAGCTATCAATTCTTTAAATATGACATGTAAAAAAAATGGTTACATACGACAATATTCATAAATAACTGACCTTAAAGTCTAAGCTACATCAAAGAATGTTAATATTGGAAATGTGTTTGGAACCATGAGGGTATTATTTCATTGTTATAATGCAATGAAACACTAAATGCACATATATCCAGCAGTTGCAACATATTTTGGTTGAAAAACTTCCCTACGCTCATCAACTGGAAAACTGTTTTCTCTTTGATAATGCCTCCTTGGCCTCAGACTCTCAGCAGACCTCAAGTGGAATGGCTATATTGAATGCATTGCTAAATTCGCTGCTATGAAAGTTGGTTCTCTGTGCAGGGCCCAGAAGTTTTTCCTGTCTGAATCCATCCTGCACATATATAAATCTACCATCCACCCGTGTATTGAATACTGCTGCCACATCTGGTCGGGTGCCCCTGCTATTCTCCTCGGGGTTCTTGACAAAATACAATGGAGAATCAGTAATGTAATCAATATCGACTTGGCAGCCCGGCTGCAGTCACTCTCTCACCGGCGTGATGTGGCTTCCCTGTGCCTCTTTTATAAATACTTTCAAGGTTTCTGCTCCGATGAACACTGGAGCCCCCTAGGTATGAATTTGCACAAGATACTAGATTAGCAACTAGGTCCCACCCTTTTACAGTGAAACAGATAAGATGTAACCACAATTTCTACTCTAACAGCTTCTTTTTTCACACTTCCCGTCTGTGGAATTCCATTCCATATACTTGCTTCCCTGACAGCTACAATCTTCAGGAATTTAAATGTAAGGACAATAGACACCTCTTATCACACTAACTCGCATCCATTCCCTCAAACACTCTTCCCATCTACTCAACCCTCATCCTTGGTATCCTCATCCATCTATCACCCTCCTTCCGACATTTCCTATAACTAAGCACTCTTTCTCATCACTTTCCCCTATATAATCCACTGTGCAATAGTGGCAGTGGAATGCCTTGTGTGGGGTGAAATGATTAAAAAAAATAAAATAAAATAATGATGCCATATTCACCTAATCATGCACCAACAGATTACCATTTTTTTTTTATCCAAAATAATTTATCTAATAAAAACCATATTCAAGAAGTGAAACATTTTTCTCATCAAGACCTGCATTATTTTACTGAAGATATCAAAGAGCTGCTTGATAAGTGGCAACAAATCTTTTCAAATATTGTTAAATATAAAATTGAAAGAAATTTAATTATACTCTTTTTTTTTTTCTTGTAAGAATCAAAGGAAGCATTCCAGAAGTTGAGTAATGTATTAAGAAACAGGACAATTTCACTAGAAAGAAAGAAGAGAGTACTGGATTGCTATGTGTTGTTAGTTCTTCAATATGGCAGTGAATGCTGGACAATATCATCAAAGATGAAGGAAAAACTTGAAGCAGCTGAAATGTGGTTCTACAGAAGGATGTTTCAAATATCATGAATCGAGCATGTGAGTAATGAGGTCTTAGAAATGATAGAAACAAAAAGGAAATTAATACTGAGCATCAGGAAGAGAGAGCTGAATTTCCTGGGACATGCGATAAGGAAAGCGGGCTTGGAGAACCTGATACTAACAGGCCAGATAAAGGGAAAAAGAGACAGGGGAAAGCAACGGATAACATATTTGAAGGACCTAATCAATTGGATGATGGATCAAGGATTGCATGGAGTAACAGGAGAAGTCGTGCCAAGAGCCACCAGGGATAGAGAGATGTGGAAAGCCATGATTGCCTATGTCCTGAAGGGACAGGGCACGTAGAAGAAAAAAATTGGTAAATAAAAATGATTATTATTATTGACTCAACCTAATATATTCATAACTTACCAGTTGCAATCTTCTTTGCTGCCAATATATGCAAGTGATAACTATACCACCTTCTTACAGAGAAATCTTTAAGTTCATTTTCTGAAATGTTTCTTCATGCCCTTCACTGTCAGTTTCACACTCGCATAAAAGCTGTGATGAGAGTGCACGCTTGAAAAAGCCTGTTTCCTAAAACCTTTCTGACACAATCAGATCGTAAGTAAGCCCTACCAATGCTAATAACACTCTTGGCATTTTTGCACAGCATCTCTCAAAATTCTTTGAAGATGTATCAATATGAAATCATTCACCTGGAATTCATTCACCCAAAGTAATCCAGAATCCTGGCTTGCTTTCCAGAATGCAGTTTTCTGTCAGACACTGCACCCCTGCCCCTTCCAGACACTACTAGTCTAGCTGTTGCTGATTCTCCCTCTTTGTAGAGTTGGATAAACTCCATTTTGTCCAAAGATGTTAGTGTAACAATTGACCAAGTTGCACTTAGTTGGTTCCTTGTGAAATACTGAAATTTATTGACAAGAATATGTCAAGGTTATTTCTTTCATCTTTTTGCTAGCATCATTTTTACAATTTTAGTGCGAGGCCTGATTGCTTGAAGACCTGCAATGAACTGAAGTAAAACTATAAAATCTATATAAATTAAGTTTGATAAAATGAACAAATTTGACAGATTCAATTATGGCAGACACATCATGAGAATATAATCTGTTAATTAATTTCAAACAAAATTTTAAAAACATTTTATTAAAAATTATTAAGATATGGTATCCTGATTGGATACACATATACATACATTGCCATGTTTTGTTTTGTTTTTTGTTTGATCTCACTCAAAGCAAGGTGAGTCCTGCAAGCAAAAATTCTGTCATAATGGTTTCAGACAAGGTTTTTTTCAAAGATGGATGCTTTTTCTGACTGCTAAGTCCAATCCTCACAGCAGTCCAAGATCAAGTGAGTTTGTTTTTATTAAACCATCATTTATATTTATATGTTGGCCTATAGGATACCCAACTACCTTTTAATAGATTTTGTTTTTTGGCCTCTGGGGTTATATGCTACCCTCTCTTCAGCAGAAAAGATGCCGTGGGAGATGGTTTAGATGGTATTTTTTAGCCAATCTAGAAAAAAGGACCTCTTTTTATGTGATACCATAATTTTTATTGCCATTAATTCCATGTGTATTACACATAAACAGAAAGTTTTTGAGGATATATTTACCAAAATATCAGGTTTTTTTTTTTAATCATATCACCCCGAGCAAGGCGGTAACACCAATGATGTGCAGGGGGCTACGTAAGAGTGAAAAGATTAGAAGAGAGAAAGCCAGAAACCACATCCTAAACAGGGAACAAGGGATGAGCCTCTACACCTGTTCAATAGACATGGGTGGAGTGTGAACCGGGTGATAGTTTAGTCTATCTACTCCAATTGAAACAAAGGAAAAAAAGAAGAAAAGTGAAAAGATTGGAAAAGAGAAAACCGGAAACCACATCCTAAACAGGGAACAAGGATGAGCCTCTACACCTGTTCAATAGATGTGGGTGGAGTTTGAACCGGGTGATAGTTTTTTGTGATAATGGTATTTTTCTATTTGTATTCAAGGACGACTCTCAGAGAATTGTGAAGGAATATATTTTTTCTGATAGAAATACTTCCCTAGAACTGAAAACCATCATCGAAATCTGTTATGTAATTTGTCTTTTGTCTCTCTTTGAATATTTATTTCATGTCAATGTTCAAATTTGCTTTTATTTGTGTGTTGAGGCAAGATCAAGATTAATCTTGTACAAAACATGCTGGATCTTGTCTGACAAAGGATTTGGCAATGATTTGAGGCAAGGTTTTATGAGGCCAGATGCTCTTTTTGACACCCAACTCACTCACAGTAGTCAAAGTACATAAAATCTTTTTATCAAGATCCCATTTCTAGAAAAGTTGCCAATCAAGGATTTAGACCCTGTTATATATATATTCAGATATCAGTCTACCAGGGTAGCTAGCTAATCTCCATTGCAGTCACCTGCTCAGGCACGTTTGTGTTTGTTCAACACCTACAGAGCTCACCTGTGGTTTATACTGCAACTATGCTGAGCAACTCTTAGAGTTTCATGGAGAGAGCACTTTATCTAGCATGAACAGTCTGAACAAGGCCAGAATCCTTAAACCCACAGTCCTGATGACTTCAGCTCTTCAAAGAGAGCCATCTACCCATTTTTAGTAAGAAGGCTTGAATCAACCTGTGGTATGGTTTTCAGGCACTTTTCAAAAGTGCCACACACTGGGATTGCCTACTCCAGACCAATGGCATCAAGAAGTCACCTTACTGATAAATCAACCATAGTGAAATATATATATAATGGAAATTAACGAAGATTAACAAAACTTGGTTATAAACAACCAACAATTTGAAATGATTTGTTTGAACATTATTTTTGATTGATACTCATATTTAAGTAGATATTCTGTTTCTAATCAAACAGTATTATATATTTATTTCTACCAGCCTGATTATTTCGGATTATATATATATATATATATATATATATATGTGTGTGTGTGTATAGTACTGAATTGTAAGGGCCAGAATTGTTAATTCAGTGGTTTACTGATAGGGAGGCATTTTTGGCAAGCAGTTTTGTCATAAAGTGCTTGATACCAAGATAGAGCATCAATAGAATTAATGTGGAGAGGTTTTTCAGTATTTCAGTCAAACTCTGAAGTTTTGTGAAGGCATTATTATTTCTTCATTGTTCAGGGATTTTGCAGAATAAACAAAATCCCTAAAATAGAGTTAAGCATTTTCCTGTTCAGTATTTGCATATATTCCTCTGCTTTATTTGATATCCATGCCTGATGTATAAATAAATAAAAAAGAAAAAACAATATGATATTGTAAATCAATAACAATACAAGTTTGAGTGAAAATAGTAAACAAAATTAGTCACAAATTTTCATGTCTAGGTTTTTTACTTTTTTAAATCATATCACACTAAGCAATGTGGGACTGTCATTAGTGAAAAGGGTTAAGAGGAAGACAGAGATAGACAAATAAGAAAAAAAGGGGGTGGAGTACGGGGATGCTGAAGAAAGTATAAATATGGAAGGAATTCAGTAAGATAGAAAATGGCAATTGTCATTGCATTTTAAACTTTTGGAAATTGTAGCTATCAGGGAAGCAAGTAAGCAAAAGAATTCCACAGGAATGAAGTTTGAGAAAAGAAACTGTTCGAGTAGAAGTGACTGTTACATTTAACTATTTCAACTGTGAAAATGTGGGACCTAGATGCCAGTTGAGTAGCACGTGTAAATTTATGTGGTTGGAGCACCACAAAAAAGTAATTTGTCCGAGCAGTTACCATGGAAATATTAGTAGAAAGGAAAGAAGGAAGTCACATCAAGTTGGTGAGAAAGTGACTGAAGTCGAGATGCCAGGTCAGGATTGATTACATTGCAGATCCTTCTTTGGATTTTGTCAAGAACTTCTAGATGTATAGTAGGAACATTGTGCCAAATAAGGCAACAGTATTCAATACACGAACGAATGGTAGATTTATAAATGTGCAAAATGGATTCTGACAAGAAAAACTTTCTGTCCTGACACAGTAACCCAACCTTTCTAGCAGCAGATGCAACTGTAGATTTGATGTAGACCTGCGACTTCTGAGAGTTGAGAGATTAAGGCCAAAGATTTTGATTTTTAAAGATTTTGTATTCACTTCTAATTTGCTTTTTCTTTTTCTTTCCATTTCCTTTGTGGATGAGTAAAACATTTTTACAAAGCCAAATTTTACACCTTCAACCTTCCAGAAAACTATTGCTGCTATTCCATTAATTATATAGACTAATATCTTCATCTTTGGCGTTTTGGCTGGTGTGCTTTTCTAGCAAACTAGCTCAGATAAGTGAGAATATTATAATGGTGTCCTCACAGAATTTCAAAGTCAGCATAAACCTTCTCTTTTCAAATGGAACATTTTGTGCTTATATATATATATATATATATATATATATATATATAAGCACAAAATGTGCCACATATATAGGAACAAACTTGGCTAAATAAATATATGAAATCTTGAATAATTTTAATTGCTTTTTTTTCTTTAGTCCTTTTTCCTCCTGATCTCTCTTCCCTTGCACTACAGACACTCCCTTTCTTTTATCTCTCTCTCTCTCTCTCTCACTACAGACACTTCTTTTCCTCTTTTTCTCATCACACTCTCCCTTTCTCACTACATTCCTTCTTACTGCATTGTTCTCTCTCCTCTTTCTCACTGCACTGTTCTCTCTCCTCCTTCTCACTGCACTGTTCTCTCTCCTCCTTCTCACTGCACTGTTCTCTCTCCTCCTTCTCACTGCACTGTTCTCTCTCCTCCTTCTCACTGCACTGTTCTCTCTCCTCCTCCTCACTGCACTGCTCTCTCTCCTCCTCCTCACTGCACTGTTCTCTCTCCTCCTTCCATCACTGCACTGTTCTCTCTCCTCTTCATCACTGCACTGTTCTCTCTCCTCTTCATCACTGCACTGTTCTCTCTCCTCCTCATCACTGCACTGTTCTCTCTCCTCCTCATCACTGCACTGTTCTCTCTCCTCCTCATCACTGCACTGTTCTCTCTCCTCCTTCTCACTGCACTATCCTCACCCTCTCTTTTCTTTCCTTTGTATATTTACAAAAATTAAATAAAATGTTTTTTCTCCCTCCTACTGCATACAAATTTCATGAAAGTATGTTTACTGATCAAACACCGCATTTTTAAGGTTTTCTTTAAAATGCTTTACTTCCTTTGCATCTTGATAATAATAATATTAATAATAATATATTTTTGTAGTGCATTCTGATTTGATATTTTCCTATTTTAAATTTGATTTCATAATCAATTTTCTTATTCTTCTATTCTATTCCCAACTCACAGGTATAAATATTGGTATATATATATATATATATATATATATATATATAGTGTGTACATGCATATTTATAAATGAATGTATACACATGTATGCCCTAATGTTCTAAAAATATTGCTCTTTATAAAACTGTACAATATAGTGTCAAGCCCATTAAAAAGATATTTTTATTGGTTTTCTTTGAGACAATTGTGATAAATATAAATGTATATTTCATTTATTGATTTAGAACATTAATGTAATGTCTCTTGGATAAAATATTCCAGGGATATGCAATGAGTAAAAAGCATCCAATTTTTAAGTTCTCTTAGCAAATATGCAGGCCAGTGGATTTTGATAACTCTTTTACTTTCATTGTTTTTTGCAACAAATTACATCATTTTTTCTTTCAGTTTATGCATATTTCTTAAAATATAATTTAAGGAGACATTTTGCATTTTAAATGTTTTTTAGTCAGTATTTTAAAGGCCTTATTAGGAATCATATGTTTCTTAGTTGCATCTTATTTTGTTAAATATTTTTTTTATTTTAATTGGATCAAAATGAAAAATACAATATTTATGTTTGCTCACATTAAGAACTGTTTCCAAACATAAGGTCATGCTAAGACATTGGTACACAACTGGTAGCCTCTATATGACTGTATGGTTACATTAGAAAATTGCTACACAAATTTATGGTCATATTAATAAACATATTCAACATCCAAAAATACTGAGCTTATTTCTCTTGAAAGCATTTTTAAATTTCTTTGGTCTTAATAAAAAAATTTCTCTTAAACAGGCTTATTGAATAGAATAAAATTAAAGACGGTTTCTTTCTAATTTAATGGCAACTATCTTCTTCTCTGATTTACAATCCTAAAAACGCAAGGCAAGTTCAGGAATGTTGGCTCTTTTGAAATGCAGATTTGCCTAAAGGAAAGAAGCTGAAGTTAAAGTTGAGTGACTATTTGAGGCCAAATCCAAAGCTTATTTACATCAGGAAGATTTTAACTGTCACGTTGAGTCAATGGCTGGAACTCTTTTGTACAGAAGAGTTAATTTGGTATGGCAACCTCAATTTGATGGAATGAATGCTATTCAGAACTCTACAAGATAACTAATTCTATTCTGACATTTAACATTTCATACACCTTGTTTCAAGTTTTAATTAGTCAAATTATAATTATCATCCACAGAATCAATAATTATGTGATTGCTAACAAAAGCACACATTTGAAAGTCTAATGAACTCCCAATATTTTATTCTATTTTAATTAAGAATATCACTGAATTATATAAGCAATACAATAATATTGGCTTCAACAAGAGATTTATGAAATGTAAATCCTAATGTTATACTCTTCAGTCACCTATGATTTCAAAGAATGGATTTCTTTTAGTTCTTATACACCTGGTGGCACCATTTTCCATATTTGTTAAATATAATAACTTATAATTCTGGAAAATTAAAATTTCAATGTCCAAGTTTTTATTTGAAATATAGAAAATATGAAATTCAAGTAAAATGGTCACAATATTTGAAAAAAAAAGATAGTTTTAATTAAACCTGACATCAGGAGGGTATAGTTTTTCTGTTTGTCTTAAATAATCAATCATGTAGAAATGTGATAAATATTATCAAGCAATTGTCTTCTATTGACATATTTTATAATGATTAAATGAGTTCATTTTTAACAATGTATCAACATAAATGATTCAATAAGAGATTGTTCCTATCTCGGTGCTCAAAAAGTTTGCTGGTGATACTGAGGGGGCTAATGGATCTATACTCAGAAGTGGAGGATTGGTTACCCATGTTTTTGAAGACCAGACATATGCTTGCTACCTTTTACATGCTTGAGAAAGATTTCTCCTTCAAGCAGTAGTTAAATAATTCTGGATCGATATTCTTAAAGATGACCACTTGAATTTTAATTGGACCAAGAGCTTTTTGGGATTTAGTCTTTCAAAAAGTCTAGAGACTTTTTATTGAAATGAGTATATTACTGAGATTGTGCTCAGTGGGATGTTGGGGAGGGGATGGCCTTTGTCATATAGCTTTGAGTTTGAGGCAAATATTGAGGTGAAAAGGTTCACCTTGTTTATCAAGGTGGTTAGGATTTTGGTGCCATTTATTACAGTGGACCTCTGTTCATAATTTGGTTCATGATCTGTTCTCAAAAGAATCCATTCAGAAATTAGGCCAGCTATTTTGGGGGCAAAATGTTTGAAGAAGGTTGAGAGAGGAGTTTCTGTCATATAGAATTGAAGGCTCCCCCATTCTGCTTTTTCCTAGCAAACACTATTCTATTGAAGGAGATGTTATTGGTTTGGAGTCAACTTTTGGACATTAACAAGTCATACCAATATAGGTTAAAACTTTTGCTGCATATTTATCAGGACATTGTCTGAAAGAGTGGACTAACCTCTTTTTCTGGTGAACATTGGAGTCATCACATATGGGAAAGTTGGCTGAGGATATTGTTAGTACCCTCTAATATTTGACCATAGATGACTAGCCCTTCATCCTAAGGGCAGCACAGAGCAAAGTCAAATGTGGTTCTATGAACAAGTGCTATGTGGAAACATATATATGGGAGATTAGGATCCGCATTTTTTGTATCCCCGATCACAACGCCATGACTGTGATGATTTAAGTGGTCGTATGGTACAAAATGGGTGAATAGCCCCAGATTTTGAGGTTCTGCAATGGGACTGAAGCATTGATACCCATCGCAAACAGAAACAGGAGGTCAGGTTTAAACTAAAGATGAAGTCCTACTTTTGTGAAGTTGAAATATAGACCTCCTTACATTGGTGCAGGAGATGGTATATGTTAAGTTTGATTTTTATCAAGAAATCTCAATGCTTTATTTTCAGCAGAGACATAAGGACTCTTTAAAATAGCTATAGAAGCAGCTGAAAGTGCTTGGGACAACAAAAATTATAGACAATTTTTATATTCCTTATCTCCAAACAAAACGGATAAATGTTAGAATGCTGGAAAAATTTAATAAAAATTTAATTCAATTTTTCTTGTCAACCAAATTGAATGAATGATGCTGAAGTATACATTAATTATATTTAGTATATCGAGGCAGCAGATAATTTTCTAAACATATACTGTTAAATTTAAGAGACAATGAATGTATATTATGTTTAATCATGAGCTGTTCTAAACATCATATTTTGGCTTTAATTTCAGGTGAAAATAAATACAAAAATTTTCCAGCATGTAGGTAATATCAGACAGTTTAGTTAACAATACAATAATCCTCACTCATACACACAGTAAAAAGAACCTTCAGATATTGAGGCCATCTACATTAAATCCAAACAACCCACACTTAATAAAATTACGTTTAAATCTGGTCATAACACATTGCATTTAAATATATTGTTCTATTATCATTTCGAGCTCTCACGCGGTGTGACGTCATAGAACCGCATTACAAATTTACGATCTGCGTTTGCTATTTTTGGTAACTGTTATTGTTGCTTAGCAAAGTTTTATGTCAACACAAGATAAAATCATGTTAACATCTTTGTAACCTCTCTGAAGATGGCTCATGTGAGCCAAATGCTGAGAACCAACTTAATAAAAAATTATCCAAATGTTGAAGAATTTTTGTCTTTATTTTCACCTGAAATTAAAGCCAAAATATTATGTTTAGAACGGCTCATGATAAAACAATAGACATTCATTGTCTCTTATATTTAACGGTATCTCTTAGAAAATTAATTATATTATGTATGTATATATGTATGTATGTATTAAGAGAGTGAAAGTAAATTTAATATTGCCATATTTTTCTGAAAATTCAATTTTATTTTCGATTGTCTAGTTTTAGCCAGTAAAATAGTTTAGATTTGCTATTATGCAATAGTATTTATTTTTAAAAAAAAGTCCCATATCCTGGGGCTACATTGTCTTTTTGAACTGTTTGTTTAATAGAATTTTTCTTTCATTTTCTTTTGCAGGTAAGTTTGTTGCACCTTATGATTTTTGCCAATGGCTGTATCAGTGACTTGATTAACTCACCTGGCTAACAGCACTGTACAAGTGAGTGGTTTTTCAGAGAATTTTCAAATAACAATTTTGAGATCTATTTCTCAATATAAATGCTTTCTTTCTTATTTAGCCACTGGGATTCAATTCTTTTCTATGTCTACATTTTGATAGATTGATGTCATTCCATCACTGATGCTCTGCTTAGAATTGGTTCATAAAAATGTCTTCAGGGTATGCTTTTAAAAGATTTCAGAAAACCCATATACTACAGCTATTTATGTGCATACGTCAGGTAGTTTTTGATTACCTCTCCTCTTTGGTAAATACTTAGATAATTACCTCCCTTGAAAGATTTTTCTTACTTTTTCTGAGGTTTCAAGACTGGTGTCATGATGGTGTAGTAGACTGTAGAGGAAAAGAAAATGAAGCAAAGAATTTCTTTTATGTAAATGTTTTTCATTATCCTTTCCCCAAGAGACAAGAGCTGATGTTAACAAATTTCATGTAAATTCATCTATTGAAAATTCAGCATTTGCAATAGAGCATATGAAACGGGTAAATTTACTTGCTGTAAAAACTAATGTAGTTATATCCTTCCTGTTGGTATTACAGTTTCAGCTGAGTTAAAAAAAAATAAAAATAAATGAAAAGGTTTTTAAATGTTAACAGAGCCTCTCCACACACAATAAAAGGGAAATATAATCTTTGTAGCATGTTTTGCATTTACTCAAATTTACATTTTAAAACATTTGAAAATGTTACTATTTACATTTGGCTTTTTTCTTTTTTTTTTTTTTCCTTCTTTCTTTCATTCAGATTGAATCTGAAGGCTTTACAACCATATTGCATTTAAACACCAGTTCTCACAAAATCACCAAAGTTAAGCAATGTCAAGCCTGGTCAGTAACGATATAGGTGACCACTTGGGAATGCCGGGTGCTGTAAGCTTGTGCCTGGTGTGATGGATAACAGCTCTGAATTGAAATTTGGAGAGAAGAGTTCCAATTCCAGTCAGGTTTATTATATATGAATAACTAGCAGTATAGCCTGGCATTGCTTGGGTGTAATGAAAGCTTTAAAACTAATCTATGGTCCTGGAGCTCAGACTCTTTGGACGTTGACACGAAAGACTAAAAAGCAATAGTTGTTTCCAGTTAAAGCAAAACAGCAGACTGAAAGAAAAATGAATGGCTGTAAGTCAAATTTTGATTTCCTGGCATCGATATCAAATGAGTTTTTTTTTTCGTCATAAACAAAATTTTGAAGGCTAAATAAGTCCTCTGAGTAAATGGTATCATGGATGAGACTAAAAACTACAATTATACCTACTTAGAACCAAACCCAAAGCAAAAACTAAAATAAAAGGGCTGAAAAAAATACAGACATACAGGCAGATAATCAGACACACACACACAAACATCTTGCCTTTTCTATATATATATTATCGATTTTCTGCACTATTATAAGAACTACAATCTTGAAACTTCTGAATATCGTTTTTTATGTCTTTGTCTATGAATGTATCAAATTTGATTAAAATTGGACCACTCCTTCTATAACCCGATTTTTTGATTATCGATATTTACCGGGGGTACCTCGACACAAAACCTAGCTAAGAACACTCACAGACACTTATAGTATAACTGTGTAAATTTTCAAGAAAATTGGTTCAGCCGTTTTGGAGTCAATAGGTAATGGACCCACACACACGCACACACACACACACAAAGTTCCATTTATAAATAAGTTTATATGTGCAAATAGACTTGGGAAATGTATGAATTTCCCTCTTCTCCACTCCCCCCTACTTAGCAGTTAATTAGTATGACTATCATCAGCAAATCATTATCTCAAAAAAATCCTTACAATCTAAAAATATTTTCTGGCTTTAAATAACATGCTAGAATCCAATCTGCCCTATTTAAACCATAGCTGGAGGGAGAAGAGATGGATTAATACCTTTTCCAAAGGTATTTGCATGTAAGTGCATGCAACATATACAACTGGAATTTGAATTCTGTTCTCCAATTTCTCATTCCGAGCTAATATCCATTGCACCATAATGCACATCCCGATCTGTCCAAACATATAAGTTAAAATTCAATATGTATTAAGTAACTTAGATAGGTTGTCTCCTGTCTTATAAACATTAAAAGTTTTTAACGAGGAAAACCTTGATATTTATGGAAAGTGAAAACTGTTAATCAATTGTTTGCTGATTGCCTGTGTTCAGCTTGTATCATTGGCTAGAAAAGATTAAATTTAAAATATTTTTGTGCTGTCATCTTTTACATAAACATGTTTATTGTAAATATATCTGCCTCACATTTTTCTCAATTTTGCTTTGTGCCCAAGGAAAACAAAGTTAATTCTTTGTTCCACCATGCCGCTTCAGAACATGATCAGTCATAACTCTCCACAACTTTCTATATGGCTATGAAGTATGATTTCATATTTTATAAGTCTATTGGCAGTTGCTTATTTTATATACTGAGAGTTGCTCTACCCTTACTGCTTCGGTATTTATATAGTCTATGCCTTCCTCTATGTTATGTCCCTTCAGGACATAGGTGATCATGGCCCTCCACATTTACCAATCCCTTTTAGCTCTTAAAACTCCTTCTCCTGTTATCCAGCATGAGCCCTGCTCTGTCATCCATTTGCTCCTGTATATCAAGTAAGTCACACTTTGCTTTTCCTTGTTTCTCTTTCCCTTTAATTTATGCTAATTAGGCAGTCATTTACATACCATTACAGTTGCCTTTGTTGTTGCCTTTTTGCTAACACTCCTCACCTTTCTGTTCTAACATCCATTTCAACTTTTTGTAGTTTTCTCACTTTTTCTTGCTATCCCTCAATGTTCTGTGAGTTTAAATTTTCCAAGGCTTCTTTCCTCATTATGCTTTCCACAAATTTAATTTCTCTTTCTGATTCTGAGTGTTCATTTTCTTTAAAACTTCCTAAGAGCTTATATGCTCTACCCATGGTATTTTTTGAAAAAAACAATTTAGTAAATGCAAAGAGGTTTGATTTCAAGAAAACAAAAACAAATGTATTTCTTGACATTTTTGTCTAATATTTTCATCATAGATTTTCATTCTCTTCTCAAATGACAATTAATTTAAATGTTGCCTTCCTGAATTTTAGAAAGTTCTAAAAAAAATACAAGTGACTAAAACTAAATAATTTGAGGGTAAAGCATAAATTTTAGTGAATGCATAATTTTATTGGTGAGTATGGGGCAGTATTTTTATTTTGTTCTACTAGACTTGCCTCAAATTCCATAATTTCTCAAGCAACAGGAATAAATTAAAACATTAGGTGACTTTCTAAGAAGAGCTTATATATGGCACAAGGCCAAAAGTATGGGGGCACCCGGTGAGGATCAAACTCACTACTCAATCGTAATGATTCTAGCAAGACAAGCTTGCTAAGCATTACACCATATTGAGGTGCTTAAAATGAAGGCATTAACACCAAAACAAAGAAATAATTGTATATAAACTGCAAGAACTACAGAGAATTGTTGAATTTATTAAAAATTTGTTTGGCATTCTTGACTGTATAATGTGTTTCTAAGGAAGGTAACTGGCCAGTCCATGTCTGTTGTATTTTTATCATAAGGCAGAAGAATCCAGCAAACAGAAATGCCCAAATATTCAAAAGCAAAGAAAAAAATGTTCTGTGATAAAGCAGTTGCCTGTGACAGTTCTACTTTGATTAATCAGTCACGGAAACATGCTGAAGTGATTCGCAACACCCCACTCTGAATGAATTGGGTGCATTTCAAAGGTCTACAGAGGAATTCCAAAGAATTGCAACTTATGTCTTTGAAATTAGTCCAGATGGCTATGACAGTCAGCAGACAAAGCTTAAAGTTTCTCTTGTGCCTCATAACATAAAAAAAAAAATATACAGGTATTGTAATGAATTCTTGCCAGGCTTCATTATTGGTGAACACAGTCTTAACATAGAATATGAAGATGATAGAGTATTGATAGCAGACACAGAAAGGAAACTATGAGAGTGTCTACAGAAGGCAGTGAAGAAAAGTCAGAAGAAAGGACTAAACATCAACTGCAAGAATACAGTCAATGTTAGACAATTTTTACTTTCCAGAATCTTATCTATCTCTCTCTCTCTCTCTCTCTCTATATATATATATATATATATATATATATATGTCTCCAAGCATGAAAGAAATGAAGAAAATATTAATAATGTTCAAACATTAATTTAAAACAGTGCTCAGTATAGAAATAGAGCTATGTACAAATTACAATCTACTACAAAGTGTACATTTTGTTTCAACATTGAAAGGGCAATGTCTCATCGCACACAAAAAATTACCAATATAAGGAAGCAAATTTTCCATCACCCTTCAAAAAATAGTGTTTACTACCTGATGCAACATTACCCTTTCAATGTCAAAACAAAATGTACACTTGTAGTAGATTGTAATTTGTACATGTTCTAAATTATAATTTATGATATATATATATTAGTCATCCACATACAAGCCCGTTTTGCTGTATCACAGCTCATCAGTGTGGCTAGACATATCCACTTGCTTCTGGCCTGGATCGAAACTCGACCAATTTATATATATATATATATATATCATTTATTGGTGCTTTGAATATTGCTTGCACATATGGACTGATGGTCTGGTTATATTTACAGATTCTTGATAAAATCCAAAGAATCAGCAATATTATTAGTCTTGACCTGGGATCTTGGCTTCAGTCACTTTCCTATCACTGTACAGTTGATTCCCTGTTCCTTTTCTATATTTCATAGTAATTTTTCAGATGAAATCTTTGATAGAGTATCTAAATTTTATGAATCTAAGTGCAGTACTAGTTTGGCAACAAGGCCTCATCAATTTACAATTAACTTGGCTAGGTGTAAGTTCTGTGCTAACAGTTTTTCTCATGCTTTTCACTCGAAGAACTCTTTCAGCTTCTTGCTTTCCAGACATATTTGATTCACAAAAATTTAAATGCAATGTCAATCATTAGCCACTGTCTTCCTGATTACTCTTCAATTGTTCTTGTTCCTTAATAATGTTACTTTTTTTTCTAATTATTTTACACTCATAAACCTCTATGTTTATGGTCATATCACTTTGAATACACTAGTTCTCATTCAATCATCAAAGTTAAGCAACATTGAGCCAGGTCAGTACTTAGATGGTGACTGCTTGGGATTACCAGGTGCTGTAATTTTACATTAATGATGGGAAGGATATATTATTTCTTGAAGTAGAAAATACGATGGTGATTTAACACACTTTTCATTTTTTCCTTGTATTTTTTTTAGATTTTTTTTCCTTTTCTTCCTTTTTTTTTTTTAGATTTTTTTTCCTTACTTTTTTCCTTTTTTTATTTTTTTACTTTTTTCCTTATATTTTTACTATTTTTCCTTACTTTTTTCTTTTTTCTTTACTTTTTCGTTACTCTTTTCCTTACTTTTTTTCCTTTACTTTTTTTGGACTTTTTTTTCCGGACTTTTTTTTTACTTTTTTTACTTTTTTCCCTTATTTTTTCCCTTATTTTTTTTCCCCTTATTCTTTTTACTGTTTTTTTCCTTATTCTTTTTATTTTTTTCCTTATTCTTTTTATTTTTTTCCTTATTCTTTTTATTTTTTCCTTATTCTTTTTATTTTTTTTTTCTTATTCTTTTTATTTTTTTTTCTTATTCTTTTTATTTTTTTATTTCTCTTTTGTTGCTTCTCTTTTTCTTTTTAAGATCACATTTCTATTGAGACAAAAAATACAAATACTTGGAGAAACAAAAAAAAAAATAAGGAAAAGCAAATCCTTTTAATTCCATGTATCATAAATGCTTCAGGCCAACAATGGAATTACTTTCACATGTTCTGATAATTTCAGATTAAGACAAATACAAAGAAAAGGAAGATTTACAAAAGTTTTCAGTTAAAAATATCTGTCAAAGAATGTAGAAATGCCTTCTATAAAAAAACATTTTCACTTTATTTTTTGATGTCCTTTAAAAAAGCACTTCTTATTGAATTTAAAAGGATAACTAAACATTTTAACAAATAAAAAAGTCCATATTAAGACAAAATAGTAAAAAAATAAAATTTTAAGAAATTAAATTATAAGATATTACTTTTTACTGATTAAAACATTTTCCAGTAAATAAAAAAATGTCTCTTTTGTTTGTTTTTTTTACTGAAAATAAATATAACATTAAAACATTTCTAATGAACAGATTCTTTTATATATATATATATATATATATATATATCTACATACACTAGTAGTATAGCTCGGCGATGCTCGGGTGTAATGAAAGCTTTAAAACTAATCCATGGCCCTGGAGCTCAGACTCTTTGGACGTTGGCACGAAAGACTAAAAAGCAATAGTTGTTTCCAGTTAAAGCAAAACCGTAGACTGAAAGAAAAATGAATGGATGTAAGTCAAATTTTGATTTCCTGGTATCGATATCAAATTTGCTGCACTATTGTAAGAACTGGAACATTGAAACTTCAGAATATTGTTTCTTATGTCTTTGTCTATGAGTGTATTAAATTTGATTAAAATCGGACCACTCCTTCTATAACTCGATTTTTTCGATTATCGATTTTTATTGGGCGTACCTGGACGCAAAACCTAGCTAAGAACAATCGCAGATGCTTATCGTAAATTTTCAAGAAAATTGGTTCAGTAGTTTCGGATTCTATAGGTAATGGACACACACAAACAAAGTTCCATTTATAAATAAGTTTAGATATAGTGTGGCAATGAGTAACCTCTCAGTTGTCAATGTGCCTCATACTAACTTTGAGTGAATTATTCTGGGTAGAAATAACTGAAGATATTTTTGCCAGAGTGATATCAGACATTTTTTAAATCAGTCACATTGACTGAATGAAAAAGATGTAATACAACAGTGAAAAGTGTCAGTAAATTTTTCTGTGATTCCATCTTGAGATCATTGCTGCTGCACAATAAGGGAGCTTGTATGCAGGTCATAAGCAGGATGAAAGTGTCACATGACGCCAACCTAAAAACTGAATGAGATTATTGAATCCTCATACTTCGAAATAGATCTGTGAGTTTATCTATCAATAAGAAATTATAGTAAAAGATCTTTCCCCAAGGTATAAATAAGAAATAACTAGAAATACTTTCGTGACATCTGCTTTGATTAAATTTAGCTCACTGGTGCCCCCTTTATATGAATTTACTCGAGCCACAAGATAAGCAACTAGGTCCCACCCTTTTGCTGTGAAACCAATAAAATGTAAACACAAACTCTACTCCAGCAGCTTCTTTTCTCACACTACCCGCCTGTGGAATTTCCTTCTGTATACTTCTTCGATGACTACAATCTCCAAGAATTTAAATGTAAAGTCAATAGTCATCTCCTGTCTCACTAACTTGCATCCTCTCTCTCATGCTCCTTTCTCCATCCACTCTACTCTCATCAGTATTCTCATCCTTCTCTTACCCACTTCCTGACGCCCTCTATAACTTGTCACTATTTCTCATCTTTCCTCCTATGTAACTCCCTGCACACCAGTGGCAGTAAACTGCCTTGCTTGGGGAGATATGATTATAAAAAAAAAAAGATATGAAGAAATGTTTTTGAGTTCAGTGTAAGAGGAGCGAGCAAAGTTGGGCATCTTTTGAAAATTGTTTCCAAATATTTGTGGCAGGCTCCCATTAGAGTGTCTCTTGCCAGTGAGTGTACAGTGTTTCTTTTTTTTTTTTTTCTTAAAGCCTTCTCAATTTACCACCTTTTCTCAAGTTGAACTCCCCTGATCATTACCACTTCTTCTTCTTTGTGCCTTGTCCTTTCA
Source organism: Ascarosepion bandense (assembly GCA_037127315.1). NCBI lineage: Eukaryota > Metazoa > Mollusca > Cephalopoda > Sepiida > Sepiidae > Ascarosepion > Ascarosepion bandense. The sequence goes on from JBBBDQ010001362.1 coordinate 6,062,059, forward strand.
GAACGTAGGCGATCATGGTTCTCTATGTCTCCCTATCTTTGGTGGCTCTTAGTATGTTTTCTCCTGTTACACCTTGCAGCCCCCATTCCATCATCCACCTGATCAGGCCCTTCAAATAAGTTATTTGCTGCCCTCCTCTGTCTCTTTTTCTTCTATTTGGCCTGTCAGTATCAGGTTCTCCTAAGCCCTCCTTCCTCATCGCATGTCCCAGGAACTTCAGCTGTCTCTTCCTGATGCTCACTTTTAATTTTCTTTTCATTGCCATTCTTTCCAACACCTCCTCGTTGCTCACATGCTCGGTCCACAATATCCACAGTATCCGTCTGTATAACCAAATTTCTGCTGCTTCAAGTTTTTGCTGCTTTTTTCTTATTGTCTTCTAGGCTTCAGTTTTCTTTCTTTCGGTCCTCATTTTCCCTTCTTCTTTTTCTATGTGTCCTGTCCCATCTGGATATAGGCAATTATGACTTTCCATGTCTCCCTATCCTTAATGGCTCTTAGTATGCCTTCTCCTGTTACACCATGCAATCCTCGTTCCATCATCCTATTGATTAGGCCCTTCAAATATGTTATCCGCAGCTTTCCTCTGTCTCTTTTTCCCCCTCTATCTGGCCTGTTAGTATCAGATTCTCCAAGCCCTCCTTCCTCATTGCATGTCCCAGGAAATTTAGTTTTAAATTCTCTCAGCATTTAGGAGTCCTGAGAAATAAATTTGGTTAATTTGATTATTGATTCGTCTTTCTAATCATGTTTACACATACATCCACAAGTAAAAAGATTTGCCACAACTGAGTGCACCTCTTGATCATCTGATTTGCATCATGTGTTTTTCTGTTTTTAGCATTGGCAAAAATGTCTGAAATTTTGTAAGTATGGCAGTTTTAATTTCAAAAGACAAAATTTAAATCAGCTTAAGTTATAAAGCATTTCTTTATTATTGTGATAATTTGTTTTTTTTTTTACATCAGCTTATGTTCTATTTTTTCTATTATAATAAACATCCATGGTAATTTTTTATTGTCCTGAAAAAATTTAAAAAATAAGTTTGAAAACAATAGGATTCCTTGCCATTTGTTTATGACAAAAGAAAATCACGCACTCAAAAAAAATTTTTTTGATAAGTTTTTTTTAGAGAAAAGACATTTACAGAAGTTTTTTTCAAGTCAGAAACAAAATAGACAATTTTTGAAAAAAAAAATCATACTTTACAAAAAATAAACAGCCATCTTTACAGAGAAAATGGTTTGGGGACTTCATACATTTTACAAGGAAAATAATTTTGCCTCAAGATTAAAAGAATAGAAAAAGCATACAAATTTTTTAACACATCTAAATTGAGTTTCTTTATCATAATCATTAATAACATGGATGATTCTGGCTCTCCACGTCTTTTAAGTAATATTATCTCCCTTTCTTTTTCTACTGTCTCTGATTTGCCATCCATTTAGCCAAGCTGTTTCCTTCTACACTTCTTGCTTTATAAGATTCTGTGTTTTCATAAGCAGTTTAAGATTTTGAGTAAAACTTGGGTAACTTAATTTTTTGCACAAAAATTTGTATTCAGGTTTGTAAATGTGTGCCTAACCTTTTTATGTTTGTGTCCAATCAACAGAAAACATCACAAGTGGTAGAATTCTTGACTACAGTATAAATATTTACTAACTACTTTCATTAAATTTTATATTTCTTTTTTTGTTTACTTTTTTTTCTATTTTTCTGTCTATTTCTCTTTTTCCTTACCTCTTTCTTTTTTCAATTTATTTTCTTCTCTTTCTTTTTTTCTGTATTAATTCTATAATTAACTAGCAGTATAGCCTGGCGATGCTCGGGTGTAATGAAAGCTTTAAAACTAATCCATGGTCCTGGAGCTCAGACTCTTTGGACATTGACACAAAAGATCAAAAAGCAATGTTGTTTCCAGTTAAAACGAAACCGTAGACTGAAAGAAAAAATGAATAGATGTAAGTCAAATTTTGATTTCCTGGTATAAAATAAGTTTTTTTCATTGTAAACTGAATTTTGAAGGCTAAATAAGTCCTCTGAGTAAATGGTATCATGGCTGAGACTAAGAACTACAATTATACTTACTTAGTGCCAAACCTGAAGCAAAACTAAAATAAAAGGGCTGAAAAAAATACAGACTTACAGGCAGATAAACAGACACGCACACAAACATCATGCCTTTTATATATATATATATATATATATATATATATATACATTATCGATTTTCTGCACTATTGTAAGAACTGCAACCTTGAAAATTCTGAATATTGTTTTTATGTCTTTGTCTAAGAGTGTATCAAATTTGATTAAAATTGGACCACTCCTTCTATAACCCGATTTTTTTCAATTATCAATTTTTGATATTTATCGGGGGTACCTTGACACAAAACCTTGCTAAGAACACTCGCAGACACTTATAGTACAAATGTGTAAATTTTCAAGAAAATTGGTTCAGCCATTTCGGAGTCTATAGGTAATGGACACACACACACACAAAGTTCCATTTATAAATTAGTTTAGATTTAGATTAGATTAGATTAGATTAGATTTAGATTAGATAATACCTGTTCTTTATATCCAGATTCTTCAAAATCTGGCAACTAAGAAATAATTTATTACTCTTGCAGATATTTCTAGTGTTTAACCATCAGAAGATAGGGCTTATAGCCATGTCACATTGCTTTATACAAGAATAAGTGTTTCAATGTTGAGCCTGGTCAGTACCTAGGTGGGTGACCACTTTGGAATACCAGGTGCTGTATACATGAATGTGAAGATGGTATAATGACTTGGAAATTGAAAGCCAACTTCATGTTCCACATTGGGTTCCATTATATTCACTTATACACAAATGACAACATTGGAAAGATATGAATCTGCCTTTTCTCCCCAGTTATGGGTTAATTATTAAGATTACATCAGTGAAATTGTCATGTTCTCATACTTATTTCCTTCTAAAAAAACACTTTGGGCTTAAATAATCTACCAAAAGTTGATAAGCCATAAAAAAAATTCTTCAAATGAATCAAAACCTACAAAATGTAGTTAAAAGGAAACAAGGAAAAAGGACTAAATATCAATGTTAAAACAGAATATATGTCATAAGAAACAAAGAAAAGTGTACTGGTTTGGTTTGGTTTGGTTTGTTTTACAGCATATCAACCTCAATGGGTTATTTAATGCCGATGAGATTTTTGCAATAGATTTGTATGAATAGAATATACTTTCTTTGTAAAGTGGGTTTTGTTAAGAGTCAGATGTATTGCTGGTTATATTTTTTTCCTTCACGCATTTTCATTGGTAACATTTTCCCTTCAAAACGTTTTGTTGGTAATATTTTTCATTGAAAAATTTTTGTTGGTAAATACTTTCATAGCATTTTGAACTTGGTTTGGGGGTTAACTATTTACCCATAGCTGGGATGATAAGTGCTATCACTCCGGGTCAGGGTGGTTCCATGCTCCTCATAACCTCCCAATCAGAAGCCTTGCTGCCAGATGCAGTTTACAGTCATACCCAGGACCAAAAAGTGTACTGAAATGCAATATCACTCCTATTGAAAGACAGGAAGATTTCACTAGAAACAAAGAAAAGAGTACACAAGTTAATATAAAACTCTAATATTCTGCAAAACAAGTTTAATCTCTGCTGCATATTAAAGAACTCTTAGATTTAATAAACGTAGCTTAGTAAGCTATAAAACTAAAAGTCTGGGGCATCCAGTGCTGTCTTCATGATTACTATACTAATCACAACTTGATGGCAAGAGGACTTATTTTTCTAAACAAATAAGGTACCATACAAGATTGCTATGTGATGTCTGTCCTTCAATATGGCAGTGAATATAGACAATAACAACAAAGATGAAGAGAAAACTTGAAGCAGCTGAAATGTGGTTCTACAGAAGGATGCTGTGGATATCATGGACCAAGCATGTGAGCAATGACGAGGTGCTGAAAAGAATGGAAACGAAAGGAAATTAATATTGAGCATCAGGAAGTGACAACTGAAGTTCCTGGGATATGCAATGAGGAAGGAGGGCTTGGGGAACCTGATACTAACAAGCCAGATAGAGGGAAAAAACAGAAGAAAGCAGCAGATAACATATTTGAAAAGCCTGAGCAGGTGGATGATCGAACAGGGGTTGCGAGATGTTACAGGAGAAAGTGTACTAAGAGCCAGCAGAGATAGGGAGATGTGGAAGGCCATGATTGCCTACGTCCTGAAAGGACAAGGCACATAGAAAAAGGTGCTGTAGTGTAAGTATGGGAATCTGACGAATGTTCTTTTAAAAAGTGTATCTTCAATGACTTGTCTACAGTGAAGTGTTCCCACTTTTTAATGATTGATATTTCCTTGGCAGTGTAAAGAAAAAAACCAAAAATGCAAGTCCCAAGGTAACTATAGTTCTTATACTCTGCACTTGAGTTTACAATATCTGTTCTTAGTTCTTGTTTTCTTGCCTCTGGCTGCTTCTGCAAACAAGACAAATGCAAGCAAGCGTATCATTCATTTTTGAGTGTTGATTACTTCTTTCTGTTTTGCCCTTCTCATTGATTGACTGATGTTTCTTTGCTTGTTCATCTCCAATACCGTGTGTTACTAATGTCACTTTCACTCTCTTCTTTTTGACAGAATTATCTCTTCTTTATTGTGATGTAGAGAAAAAAAAGACAGGTTGCCCATTCTCTCTCACCAAAGTGTTGTTTTCTCCATTCATTAAAAAATCAACCATTACTTTTTGAATTGTGGATTGGTAATCTGATACTCAAGATGCGTCATCCATTTATTCAAGATCAAACTTTGCTTCGATCTATGCATTTTTGCTTTTCAGCTAATTCTCTCTGTTTTTTTATCTTTACTCTACTTACTTGATTTTCTGCTTTTCTTACATTTTTTTAATTTCCCTTTTACTTTCCTATCTATTTTCATTTTTTCTGTACTTGTCCAACTTTTTCTTTTTTTTTCTCCATTCACACCTACTTTTTTCTGTTCTTTCTAACCTCCTTTCTTTCTTTTCTTTCTAACCTCCTTTTTTCTTTCTTTTAACTTTCCTTCCTTTTTCTTTTTCTCTTTTCTTTCTAACCTTCTTTTTCTCTCTTTTCTTTCTAACCTTCTTTTTCCCTCTTTTCTTTCTAACCTTTTTTTCTTTTTTTCTCTTTTCTTTCTCCTTCTTTTTCTCTTTTCTTTCTAACCTTCTTTTTCTCTCTTTTCTTTCTAACCTTCTTTTTCTCTCTTTTCTTTCTAACCTTCTTTTTCCCTCTTTTCTTTCTAACCTTTTCTCTTTTCTTTCTAACCTTCTTTTTCCCTCTTTTCTTTCTAACCTTCTTTTTCCCTCTTTTCTTTCTAACCTTCTTTTTCTCTCTTTTCTTTCTAACCTTCTTTTTCTCTCTTTTCTTTCTAACCTCCTTTTTTCTCTTTTCTTTCTAACCTTCTTTTTCTCTCTTTTCTTTCTAACCTTCTTTTTCTCTCTTTTCTTTCTAACCTCCTTTTTTCTCTTTTCTTTCTAACCCTTTTCTCTCTTTTCTTTCTAACCTTCTTTTTCTCTTTTCTTTCTAACCTTCTTTTTCTCTCTTTTCTTTCTAACCTTCTTTTTCTCTCTTTTCTTTCTAACCTTCTTTTTCCCTCTTTTCTTTCTAACCTTCTTTTTCCCTCTTTTCTTTCTAACCTTCTTTTTCCCTCTTTTCTTTCTCTTTTCTTTTCTTTCTTTTCTTTCTTTCCTTCTTTTTCTTTTCTTTCTTTTCTTTCTTCCTTTTTCTCTCTTTTCTTTCTAACCTTTTTCTCTCTTTTCTTTCTAACCTCCTTTTTTCTCTTTTCTTTCTAACCTTCTTTTTTCTCTTTTCTTTCTAACCTTCTTTTTTCTCTTTTCTTTCTAACCTTCTTTTTGTTTTCTTTTTCCCTCACCTTCTTTTTGTTCTCTTTTTTCCCCCACCTCCTTTTTGTTCTCTTTTTTCCCCCACCTCCTTTTTGTTCTCTTTTTTCCCCCACCTCCTTTTTGTTCTCTTTTTTCCCCCACCTCCTTTTTGTTCTCTTTTTTTCCCCCACCTCCTTTTTGTTTTTTCTTTCCCACCTCCTTTTTGTCCTCTCCCTTTTTTCTGCAACTTTCTACATAATCATCTACCCTTTTGTTTCCCATTGCCTCTTAGTTTTCCTTTTCTCATTCTCTTTTTGCCTTTCCTTGTCTTACTTCATCCATTTTTTAAATTAGTTTTTACTACATTCTTTCAGGTTATTGTGACTAGAAGATTAGAGTTAACAGCTTTTGTTGCAACACAATGACATTTTTTATGCATTTATTTGTTTAGAGTAAGCAGGTATCATCTCTTTACAGAAAGGATTTCATGTTCAACAGATGAGTGGTTAGGTACGAAGTCTCATAGACTATTATTAATGCGTGAGTGCTCCACATTACTAGGCTTGCATTAGTTATGATCATGAGCCCTGGAAGCAATTAAGGTAATTTTGGGCGCATGTACTGTAGCCATAGCAGCAGTGGTGTAACTTTGGCATGTACCAGAGTATCATTAGTAAATATAAAGCAAATCTTGATAGTACTACTATCATTATGATTAGAGTAATTTTTTTTGTTTGGTACAATTCTTAATTGGGTCATCAAGACCTAGAAAAAGACAAGTCAGTAAACATTTGCATTGCACTTATATAAATTCTTAATGATATTTAACTCATACAGAATTCCACAGTGGAAATTTTGAATATCTTCTCAGAGATTTTGTTAATGTGTTTGACTGAGGTACTGTTGTGGAGTAGTTTTTGCACTGAAGGTTATAATCATGCTAGGCCGGTTGCTAATTCACTTAACGTACCCAAAATTTTAGGAACTCGGTAATCTTCCACTGAAAACCGACAAATATCAACTACCCAATAGTTCTACTGAACTCTAGTAGAAGTCTAAAGAATTCCCATGAAATTCCCAAGTACTTCTGAGAACTTCTCCTGTTAACTTCCTGTTAACTCTTACTAATATCAGAGGGAGAGTCTATTATCTGAGGAATAGGTGTGTTTCCCCATAGCAGGTACGGTCAAGAACATTAACATGATCCCTGGCTGCCTCTGTTATTCAAAGATGCCTTTATTCTAGCAAGATTTATCATTCCCATCATCCTCTGTCAATTATTTATTAGCAGCAGCATGAGTGAATTTTCTATTTGATTTAAAGGAATAAAAAAATTGTCACTCATATTGTTTTTATAGAGTTTTTGAAAAAAAAATGCATGACATCAACCAGTAAATATTTAAACCATCACAATTTGAATCCTGTAGTCAAACAACTGGAATTGTTATATTTTTATTTGTCAGTAGCTTCATCAGCATTATTTTTTATTTTTTTATTTTTTTCACTTAAGTGCTTGTTGTGGAGTTATTTTCGCAGTGGAGGCTAGTATTTGTGCTAAAGTCAGTTCTAATAGGTTCAATGTACAAAACATTAGGAACTTGATATAATATGTATTACGCAGTGTAATCTTGCCAGTGCATTGTGGTACAATGGATATCGGCTCGGAACGAGAAGCCGGGGAGCTGAGTTCGAATTCCATTCTATTCACTTATGTGCAAATACCCTTGGGAAAGGTATTAATCCGTCTCTTCCTTCCAGTTATGGGTTAAATAGCAGGACAGATTGGGTTCTATAGCCTTGGTCGGCAACCAGTCTACCGCAGAAAGCAATGGCAACCTACTGCGGGATAATCTTCTGCCCAGTCAGTCATGTCTCTTTCGAGACATGATCGCCCAAGCGTGTATCACATATGGCACTTAACTGACTGACTGAATCTTGCCAGGTCACTGACTAGTATCGTCCAACATCAACTGATCCCCGTTCCTCTTACTACTCCTACTTAAATTAGGTGGGAGAGTCTATTCACTATAGAATAGGTGTGTTTCACCATAACAGTGCTATTAGTATCACTATCATCATATATACAAACACATCCTCATAGTCATGAATAAAATAATCACACTGCCACAAGCAGCATTGATATATAGGGTATGATGAAAAATTGATGTCTAAATTATGCAAAAATGAAAATAATACTGACATTTAATTTTAATGGATATATTTACCAAAATTACACAAGTATCTTGAAATACTAATGAGCAAATTTATTCAATAAAATCGCCATTGGCTTCAACCACAGCCTCTAAATGACTTCAGAATCTCCTGCAAATCTTATGAATGGTCCTCCTTGTTTCAGTTCATGAATACTGCCATAATCATTGCCTTCATTTCATCTTTGGTGTTAATAGGAGTTTTGTTGGTTTCTCGCTCACTTGTACTCCAATCACAATAATAAAGGATGTTGCAGCCTGGGGAGTTAGGTGACCAGATGTAAGGGGTGATGTGGTTGTCGAAATTATCAGAAATCTATGACTGAGGTTTTGGGACTTGTATGGCATGTTATGGATGTGCGATGTGGTGCAGTGGATATCGACTTGGAACGAGGACTTGGTAGAGCCGAGTTCGAATTCCAGTTAAATTCCTTGCATTACACTGACGTGCAAATACTCTTAGGAAAGGTATTAATCCACCTCTTCTCTCCAGTTATCGGTTAAATAACAGGACAGACTGGGTTCTATAGCCTTGGCTAGCAACCAGTCTACTGCAGAAAGTAATGGCAACCTACTGCAGGATAATCATCTGCCCGGTCAATCATATCTCTTTCAAGATATGATTACCTAAGTATGTATCACGTATGGCACTTAACTGACTGATGGCATGGTGCAGAGTCCTGTTACCAGACATAGAATCTTCCAGCAGCCACCCTTTTGACCCAGGGAAGCTCTACCTTCTCAAGGCACTTGATATAGGACTCCATGTTGTTTGAGCCCTTCACCAACAAATTCATAAGTTCTTTTCTTATCAGAATAACCAGAGTGATTTTTCCAAGCTGCTGTAGCTTCGTAATCACCATTAGACACATCCAACTCTTTCCAGATCCTCTGCACTGTCTTCAGATTGACACCTAAACACAATGAAATATTCATATTGTAGCTTTAGGCATGAATGCCAAACAATACAGCATGTCGATTCAAAATTTCTGGCAATAAACTAGGTCATGATGTTTTTTCTCACAGATTGTGCTCAGCTTACCCTACTATACTGTGCAGTTGACAAAATTAAAAACCAACTTGCATATGCAAAATTAAAAATATAAAGTGATGGCCCATCACAACCTGTAATAATCTCAGAAGTGTCATTGATATGATAATCACACCACCACCATCATCAGTGATACAATAATCTTACCATCATCAGATTGTAGCGTTCAGAGAAGCATCCACATGGGAGGCTATTACACAAAGTGGCTAGCCCTGGGCATGATGGTAAACTGCATCCAGCAGCAAATCCTCTGATTGGGAGGTTGTGAGAAGCATGGAACCACCTCTTAATTGCTATTGTACCCAGGTCAACCCTGACCTGGAGTGGTAGCACTTGTTAGGGTTCCAGCAAATAGTTAACCCTCAAACTGGAGTCAAAACACTGTGAAGGTATAAAAATAGACTTTTATAGAAATATATACATAAAAATAGACTTTTATAGAAATATATACATAAAAATAGACTTTTATAGAAAAAATATACATTTTTGAAGGAAAATATTACCAACAAGACATTTTTGAAGAAAAAATTATTACCATGATACATTTTTGAAAAAAAAAATATTCTCAGCAAAACATTTTTGAATACAAAACTAGAAGGTATTTTCAGTTTTCTAAAATAAAAAAGAATAAAAACAAAAAACTCATCATTAAAATCTAAATCAACCTTCTCACTATAACCGAACATAAAAAAACAACCATAAAAACCCCACCTTTTTGGCATTAAATAACCCACAGTGGTTGATATGTCATTAAGCAAAACTCAAACTCACTATCATCAATATAATATTCCTACAACCACTGCTGATATAATAATCTGACCACAATCACTATTGTTGTCAATACAAAATTCCACCACTGCTATCGTCATTGATATAAAATCCCACCACCATCACTATCGGCATCAATGTAATGATCATTATCTGTTTATTAACCATCATCATTGGCATCTGGTTAAGTGCCATACGTGATACATGCTTTGGGCGATCATGTCTCGAAAGAGACATGACTGACTGGGTAGAAGATTATCTCGTTGTAGTTTGCCATTGCTTTCTGCAGGAATGGTTGCCAGCCAAGGCTATAGAACCCAATCTATCCTATTATTTAACCCACAACTGTAGGAATGAGATGGATTAATACCTTTACCAAGGGTATTTGAGCATAAGTGAATGCAAGGAATTCAACTGGAACTTGAACTCAGCTCCCCGATTTGCCATTCTGAGTCGATATCCACTGCACCACAGCACGCATCCTTGGCATATTTATACCAAATGCCTAATGTTACTTGCTGAGCAAAAAGGTCTTTCAAAAAAAAAAAAATGGTCATTTGGTTAGATTTCCAGATTTGGGTTAACTAAGAACTTTTCAGCACTGGTTTGTCTAGTGTTTTTATTTTCCAGCCCCCCATTTCTTTGAACCTAGTAATTAATGATAAAATCCTATCTCTTTTTCTCCACCCACAAGGTGAACTTCTGTCCATTCATTGTGCATTTGGCTGACATTTCTGCCTAATTTTGCTATTAAATTCTGACATCCAACATGTTGCTTTTTTTTTTGCTTTATTTATCTGCTTCTTCCCTTTTAAAATAAATTCTTTTTTCCTGATCCATTAGTCACCCCCACTTTTAGAGAAATGCATTTCTTTACCTTTCATTTTCCACTTTTAACACTTCCCCCTCTCTCCTGCTCCCTCCCCACTCTCTCGCCTCTCTCTCCCCCTCTCCCCTTCTCTCCATCCCTCTCTCTAACCTGCCCCCCCTCTCTCCCCCTCCCCTCCCGGCTCGCCTCTATCCCTCCCTCTCTCTTGTCTCTCCATCTCTCTCGCACATCTCTCGCCTCTCTCTCTCACCCTCTCTCCCACCTTCCCGCCTTTCCCTCTCTCTTGCCTCTCACTCTCCCTCACTTTCTCGCCTCTCTCCCCACCTCTCCTCTTCCAATTTCATCTGTTTTTCTCAACTCTTATTAATCACTCTCTAATTTCATTTGTTTTTCCACAAACATCCCATTTTCCTCCTCTGCCCCACTTTTTTCATTGTTTAATGTTTTTCAGTCATTAATTATTCCTTCACTTTCACATTAAAATGAAAAAAAATTGTCTCTTTTTTTTCTAATTTAAAATTTTAACATTATCTTTTTATTCATAATTCGCCATTTGTGTGACTGTTATTCTTTTGATGTTTTTTTATTAGTACCAGTCATTGTACTAATTCTGTCATTATAGTCATTTCACTACAGTTATCATCTGTCATTTTTACTGTGACTAATAATGAAACTGTTACTATTGTTTTTGTTTTCTTTTGACATTTTATTCAAGTTTAATTTTTTCAAGTGTGCTATTCTTTTTATTTTCTTGCATCTTTCTTTTACTTTTTTCATTTAATTCTCAAAATTTACTTCCATTTTTTTCTACTTTATCAGTTTTTCTTTTTCTTTCTTTTTCATTTTCTTTTTCCTTTTCCCTTTTAACCATAATTCCATTTTTTATACATACCCACTCTTTCTATTTTCTTAGTCTCCATTTTACTTTTTTACTCTTCCTTCTCAGCTATTCACTTCCGAATCTCCTTTTTCCATTTATCCTAATTTCTTTATTCTTTAGTTTTTTCTTCCATTTTTGTCTCTTATTCCTCGATTACATTTCTTTTTTCAATTTTTTCCTTGTTTCCCCTTCATTTATTTCAGTTCAATAAAAAAAAAACACCCTAAACTCTGAATTTGTGGTCGTTCAGTGTTTATTCAGAAATTTTGTGGTAAATTTTTTCTTTTATTAAATTCATTTTTCCCCACTTTTAAGTATGTTTCTTTTGAGTTCATTGATTTTTCTTTCATTTGTCCCACTCTTATTGCTTCATTCATTCCATCCAGCTGTTTGTATCTAGTTATCTTTGTTCTTTAAAACTTTTTAAAGTAGGTCACATCATTTCAAGATTTTGTTCATCATAAAAAAAAAAATCCTTCTTTTCCAACCTTATTGTAATAATACATTATGATAATTGTTATTCGGAACTTTAGTTTTCTTTCTAGTTATGAACTGGGTGTTTTCCCATCAGCTGAAATCTCCTGCAAACATCATACACATGCACACACAGGCTATGTATATTTATTGTTAAAGAGTACATATTTAATTTTCTTTCTTTTTGTGTAACAACTCTTTAAGATATGAGTGATCATGGCACTCCACAACTTCCAGTCTAAGTAACTTTTACCATCCTTCTTGTTCCTTGTTTGGTTATCCATTCATACAAACTCCTTAAATAGGTTACTGTCTCTCCCACATTTTTAACATGTCTTGTGAGTGTTAGATTCTCCAAGCACATTTTTCTTCTTTCCCAGCAACTTCAACTGACTCTTTCTGATTCTATTTTATAAGTTTCTTTGTTGATTTCTTCAAATTTTCCACACATCTCACATGTTCAGTCTAAGGAATATTCAGTATTCGTTAATGGTAAGGCTATATCTCTATCACATCAAGTGTCTTTAAGAAGATTGTCCAGCATTCATTGACATATAAGAGACTAGCAGTATAGCCTGGTGTTGCTTGGGTGTAATGAAAGCTTTGAAATTAATCCATGGTCCAGGAGCTCAGACTCTTTGGACATTGGCATGAAAGACTAAAAAGCAATAGTTGTTTCCAGTTAAAGCGAAACCAAAGACTGAAAGAAAAATGAATGGATGTAAGTCAAATTTTGATTTCCTGGTATCGATATCAAATAAGTTTCTTTCATCGTAAACTGAATTTTGAAGGCTAAATAAGTCCTCTGAGTAAATGGTATCATGGCTGAGACTAAGAACTAAGATTATACCTAATTAGAGCCAAATCCGAAGCAAAAACTAAAATAAAAGGGCTGAAAAAATACACACAGGCAAATAATCAGACACACACACACAAACATCTAGCCTTTTATATATATATATATATATATATATTATCAATTTTCTGCACTATTGTAAGAACTGCAACCTTGAAACTTTTGAATATCGTTTCTTATGTCTTTGTCTATGAGTGTATCAAATTTGATTAAAATCGGACCACTCCTATAATCTGATTTTTTCGATTTTCGATATTTATCGGGGTTATCTCGACACAAAACCTAGCTAACCACACTCGCAGACGCTTATAGTACAACTGTGTGAATTTTCAAGAAAATAGGTTCAGCCATTTTGGAGTTTATAGGTAACGGACACACACAGACACACACACACAAAGTTTCATTTATAAATAAGTTTAGATTACATATTACATAGTAGTTGATTAATATTTTGTTTTTAATGAAATTTTATTTTGCATTACACAGTTTTTTGAAGAAAACATTTTTTATTATTTGACTTTGAATTTGAATTCTCTGTCATCTGATTCTACACTACCCTGATAGTTAAATCAGTTCAGTTGCTTGATTTTGACATCCCCAACATGTCGCTCACAACTCAGGTCATCTCTTTTACTGGTACCCATGCATTGTGTACAATTAATAGATTATTCTTTTCCATTGCACTTCTTTTACTACTTTATGAGGTCTTTCAGTTTTCTACCATTAACATCGTGTCATTTTTTTCTTAAATTACATACACTATATATATATATATATATATATATATTAACAAAACTTGGTTATAAACAACCGACAATTTGAAATGATTTGTTTGAACATTATTTTTGAATGAGACACATATTTAAGTAGATATTTTGTTTTTAATTAAATAGTATTATATATTTATATCTACTGGCCTGATTTTTTATGATAAATTTTTATTATGAAAATGTGTGTTATTCGATCATGCCAGATCAAATGGTAGCTTCCCCTATGTGGATAGGGGTTGCAGGTTTGAATCCTGCCAAATGACACACATTTTTGTAATAAAAATTTATTGTAAATAATCAGGCCAGTAGATATAAATATATAATACTGTTTAATTAAATACTGAATATCTACTTAAATATGAGTATTGATCAAGAATAATGTTCGAACAAATCATTTTATATATGTATATATGTCCAGGTGAAGAGGACTCAAGGTTTTACTCTTTTGAGTGTCCCGCTAATTATTTTATTATAAACAGTGCTCAATATAATAAATATTATAGAGCTTAATATAATCATATAATTATGATATCTTCTCACATACATAAACAGCAAATTGAAGGTTTTCGTATTTAAATGTAAATCATTTACACAACCAACATCAAACATTGCCTGATGAAGAGAATCTGTCTTAAAACAGAAATTTTTGTGTCGTAATGTACAATTAATTCATAATTATATGATTATATATATATAAATGTAAACTTATCATTATACTCATTTCGAAAAACCTTCCGAGCATATACGTGGAATGAAAAAATGGTGAGAAAAAAAGAACGAGCTAAGCACTTGAACATCAAAGTACATAGCCCAAAGAAAAAAACCCAAGATGAGTAACCTAAAACAAAAAGCGCTCAATACGCAAGTAGAACAAACAAAGTAAATAACTAACCTAGAGAGCCAACGAACCTACCAAGGTTTCACCAAATTGGATCTTCAGGGAAAGTTGGCTGCCAACTTTCCCTGAAGATCCAATTTGGTAAAACCTTGGTAGGTTCGTTGGCTCTCTAGGTTAGTTATTTACTATATATATATATATATATATATATATATATATATACATACACACACACACACACACATACTATTTAGGCAGGAATCTCTCTTTTATGCAAGTTTCATTAAAAATGACAGACAATGTTGAGGTTTAATATTCTTTTTATATAACTTTTCATGTGATCATATTTTTTTCTTTTCAGAAAATAAATTATATAAAAAATTGTCCCAATATTTTATTAATTCAAACGTTTATACACTTAGCCATTATCAAGCACAAGTTTTATTTTACTTTTAACTGAATATATAGATTGTTTTATGTATATATTTAGAGTTATAGGAATGTTTTATTTTCTAAACAGGGTCAACATATTGTGGCCATGTTGACAGTTGATATTGTTAAGTGTTGGCTTTTACTATTTTCTTAATAATGCTTCCATTATTTTTAGTCTTTTTTTACATGTGGTTGATGCTAATGGTATTATTGACGAGTATATTGCATATCCATGTCGTTTTAAATGAGACCTAATGGAGCTATGGTCAGAGAGACGAATTGTGACTCTTGTTAAACATGTATATCCAATGTGATTATTTAAGAATTTGAATTAATCAGGAACACCAGTCTTTAAAGGACATCTAACTTTTTCTTGTTTTTATCAACAATTGATGTGTGTTTCTTTATAATGAAGATTCACTTTGCTTATAGTTACTATGTATTTACATGCCCTTTTATCTAGGATTGTGTGTCATTTTTAACGAAATTTGCACACACACACACATAGATATATATATAAATCAGTTTTTTCACTCTCGTTTGAGGAACCTCTCTCTAGATGACTTACACTGTTTTGTGTTCACCATTTTAAAGGATGTGCCATACTTGCCACACTTGACAATGCAAGTTGGTGAATACAATTAAACCCATAACTGGAGGAAGAATAGAAAGATTAGTACCTTTCCCAAGGGTATTTGTGTGTAAGTGAATGCATCAAATTCAACTGGAATTAGAACTTGGTTCCTCAATTTCTTGCTCCAAGTTGATATCCACTGCACCACAATGCACATCCATATATTTAGCCGATAACACAATAATATTCACACATACACACAGTATAAAGAACCTTCAGATATTGGAGGCCATCTACATTAAATCAAAGCAACCCACACTTAATAAAATCACATTTCAATTTGGTCACAACACATTACATTGCATTTAGACATATGGTTCTGTTAACATTTCGGTCTCTTACGCGGTGTTACATCATAGAACCGCATTACAAATTTACAAACTGCATCTGCTATTCAGTGACTGTTATCGTTGCATAGCAATGTTTTATTTCAACACAAGATGAAATCATTTTTATGGTGGATGTTTTTATGTTAACATCTCTGTAACCTCTCTGAAGATGGTTCATGTGAGCCAAAAAATTAGAACCAGCGTAATAAAAAAAAAATCCAACTGTTGGACAATTTTTGTCTGTATTTTGACCCGAAATTAAAGCCAAAATAGGATGCTTGTAATGGTTCATGATTAAACATAAGACATTCATTGTCTTATATTTAACAATATATCTTTAGAAAATTATCTGCCATCTCAATACACTAAATATTATATATATATATATATATATATAATGTGTTTAAATATTCTCAGATATAATCAGTACAGAGGAACAATATGAATAATATCCGTTTACTCTTGAAGAAAAATGCTTTACTTAAGACAAAGCCAAACAGTAAGATTTCCTTGTTTTATGAGCTTTTTGTTCAATGTATTCTCTTGGAGGCTTGTTGTAGTGTTTTAGTATCTCTCGTCTTGTTGAATAATAATAATATATATATATATATATATATATATATATATATATATATATATAAAACAGAATGAAAGAAAAATCCTCTCCTTTTTAAGTTTGGCACAAAACCATTATGTCTATCAAACTAAATTGTCTGCCCCTGATGCATTTTCATTTTCTTCCAAACTCCTCTTCACTTGTCAGACAACTTTATTTTTTTCCCCACCCATGCCTTTCCCCTCATTCCATTCCGTCCATTCTGGACACCAGCTCAAGGAACTGTCACTTTATATTTCTGACTATCAATCTTTATTATAAAAAGTTCCAACCTCGGACAAAGAAGCTTTATGTTGAATATAATAATTCAATTTACCAACAGTTTTAAGGTGTAGACAACTGAGAAAGGTTGACTAATACGTGTAAGTCTAAACATCATACGTTCCTTAATTTAATTGAGATCTAAAGTTATTGTGATTTTTACTTGAGGACTTGCCATGAAATTCTAATGTGTTTATAATAATTTAATAATGGACATCTATCAGGCAGGCTTTCAGCTAGACCATTAGAAATTTCATGTCCCACCATACCTTCAGTTTTTTTAGTCTCACCAATAAGCAATGGTAATACCAATGGTAATGTTTGTGATTTTCTTAAAAAGAAAACTTCAGCCTTCATTGATTCTAGCAGCCAGTGCTACTTCAGTTATACTTTTCTTAAGTTTCTGATCACAAACTTGTGACCAAAGTGTAGTATCTGTTTTCATCTCTAATTGTAAGTGATACTTGCAAAAGTTATTCTGACTGTTGTTGCACTTTTCCAGTTTTGTGGGAGTTTCCTTCCTTGCCTTTTATTTGAAGTGGTGTGGAATGTCAGCATTTTGATTATATCCTTATTCTCTCGTAAAGTTACATGTGCTATTCATTTTAGTTGTTGCTGCTGTTGAAAGTCCTTAAGTAATGTAGTTTCTATTATCTGGTACAATCCTTTGTTTGGGATTTTGTAACACCAGTTCACAAGGTATGAAGAAAGATGGTCTTTGTTAAAACCCACACATTTATTTGTTTGAAGCCATTTTTAATCATTGATCTGAGAAAGTAGTTGTATACATCTGACAATTTTGATATTTCCAAACAAATTTGGTGCCATTCATGACATGCACATAAAAGTCTGAATTTGGTGATACTATTTGAGAACAGGACTTAGTTTTAGGTTAATATTTTGGTTTTGCAACAACAAGCAGTGTTGGTCAAAACTAAATTCATTTGTAACAAGAAACAGAGTCAAAAATTCAATCTTCCTCTTGCAATAGCAAAAATTGCAGTTTCGCTCACCAAACTAAAAAATTGTCCTTTCCTCTCAAAGCTCAAAAAAGATCACTCTCTGCTACTACCTCTCAGTAAAAAGTTTGTCTCTCTCTCTCTCTCGGCTTTTTGTCTTGTCTATTTTTTGATGGCATAGTCCATGCAGATTTGTGTTCATCCAGACATGTCAACTAAACAAAATATCCTGGCACCTGAATGAAACTAAGCGTCTGCATTACACTCAAGTTGCGTTTGTCACATTTAAAAGGATGTTGGCTCAATCTTAAATCAAAGTCCTGCAAGCCAGACAAAGTCTGGCCCTCGTTCTTTAATTTGACTTGTGTTCTCTGTCACACTCTTATACAAAATTTGTTACATCTGATCTCTATGTCAAGGTAGTTGGTGTATTTAGTATTTACTAATTGCCCATCCTAGATTTTTATGATGGATTCAGAGTACATTCCAGGCTCATTGAACAGGTGAAGAGGCTCATCCCTTGTTTCCTGTTTAGGATGCGGTTTCCAGTTTTCTCTTTTCCAATCTTGTCACTCTTTTTTTTTTTTTTCAATTGGAGTAGATAAACTACACTATTGCCCAGTTCACACTCCACCCACGTCTATTGAACAGGTGAAGAGGCTCATCCCTTGTTCCTTGTTTAGAATGTGGTCTCCAGCTTTCTCTTTTCCAATCTTTCCACTCCTACGTAGCCCCCTGCGCTTCAATGGCTTTACCGCCTTGCTCGGGGTGATATGATTAAAAAAAAAAAATTACTACTATTATTCCAATTTCTGATTATAATAATAATCTTTCTTTAAATACTTCATAGAGGAAGTTGATTTTTTTTTGTTTGTTTGCTTGATCAAGATCTTTCCTATCATAACTTTGATTAGTTATATCATCAGCATAGCTCCCCCTCTCATTATCATTGGCTTTGGTCAGGGAAAACAGGATCACTGTTTTCTATTAGATTTATCTGGGGTATGATGTGGAATGTTTAAGTGACCAGTGACCATCTCTTCATGTTTGTGCTTGTGTATACGCTGGGCATCGTCAAGGAAAAGATTTACTTGACTGGAGCTCTCATTTTCTTATTGTCAGATGTTTGAAATGTTTCGGTATTAGATTTCCTGCCAGTTATGCATGAAGTGTGTATAGACCAAGAGTGTTATGATCAAAAGAAAAGCCAGGAATAAAATAAGAGTAAAAATGCTTCCCCTAAAGATGTTTTGAAAAAGAAAAATGTAACAATCTTAAAAATGCATTTCAGCTCACATTTCATGCGATAGTAATACTCTAGTTTTAAACCCGTTAGTATTCATCTTACTCTTACCTTCCATGTAAATATTGCCTCTCAATGTCCAACCTACCATAACTCACTCGATGTATACCCTGCTATAATCTATGATGGCATCACAAATAACACAAAAAGTTATGCAAACATGCTGGTGGTATCCCCAATGTTCTTGGTGGTACTATGCATGTTAATCTGCTTACTCTGCTGCTGCAGGCTTGTGATGACATCTATCATCCTAGTAGTCTATATAGTGATTGATATTCAGCATCCCCAACAAGCTGATGTCATTCACTGGCCATTGTGTGACCTTTGTGCCTTTATCTTATTCAAAGGGAGATAATTACCTTTTGCCTCTTTACAATAGTAAAAGATATTATATTCCACATACAGTGATACTGATAAAACATCTCTTAGATAACATTATTTCACAATTAACAATTTAGTATTGATGCTATTTTCAAAAGATGTTTTTGGATAATCACCTATGGATGTTGAATTAATGTGCTTTAACAAAACTGAATCAAATGACAGTTTGCAATCAATATGTCTGCTTCAATAATGAATAGTCTCTCTCTTTTTTTTTTTTTCACATTTGTATATTTTCTCCATTTATTAAAGTTAATTTATTTAAAAGTAGTTTAAAAAAATAAAATAAAATCACTCTTTTGTGGTTGTTTGTCCAGCAGGTGGTCAAGTTTCCATTCTTCAGAATAACTGCTCAGCAAGCAGCTTGTAAAATCTCAAGATCTTATTTCATTTTTTATTTTGTTTTATTCTGTCTCAGTCATTGTCATGCAACTATTGCAGCTGGTTGTGGTCAGAATTAATGAGATTACAAGTGTAATAACAAAACAATGCAAAATTGACTTCTAATTAAAAAATACAAAGAAAAAATTGATTTGAAATTATTTAAAACTGCATTTGCAATGAATAATTAGAAAGCAAAATACAGAAAACTTAATTAAAATTGTAAAAAGACATCACAGTTGTTGTATGGGTTTGAGAAACAAAACTGGTGACTGCAAAAAGGTCTCCAGGGACTTTTGTAAGAGAACAGAGAAGACAAGAAGGAAAATGACATCTATTTTATTTCCTCTAATTCTGAAAACATGTATCTTGCAAAATATAGTTAGAATTTGATTCAGTGCAAATTGTTTATGAATTTAAAAAAATGCTTATCAATACTTTTTCTTTTTTACAAAAACACAAGAGACATTTTATGGACAGAAAAGATTTCTAAATTATTTATAATTAATCTAAAATATTAAAATATAAGTCCTCAACTTATAGAAAACTCTAATTTATTGTTGCTCTCATATCTAAGCTTATTTATAAATGGAACTTTGTCGGTGTGTGTCCATTACTTATAGACTCTGAAACGGCTGAACCAATTTTCTTTAAAATTTACACAGTTGTACTATAAGCGTCTGTGAGTGTTTTTAGCTAAGTTTTGTGTTGAGGTACCCCGAATAAATATCAAAAATCAATAATCGAAAAAATTGGGTTATAGAAGGAGTGGTCTGATTTTAATCAAATTTGATACATTCATAGACAAAGACATAAGAAACGATATTGGTTTGGCTCTAAGTAGGTATAATTTTAGTTCTTAGTCTCAGCCATGATACCATTTACTCAGAGGACTTATTTAGCCTTCAAAATTCAGTTTACAACAAAAAAAACTTATTTGATATTGATACCAGGAAATCAAAATTTGACTTACATCCATTCATTTTTCTTTCAGTCTATGGTTTTGCTTTAACTGGAAACAACTATTGCTTTTTAGTCTTTCGTGCCAACATCCAAAGAGTCTGAGCTCCAGGATCATGGATTAGTTTTAAAGCTTTCCTTACACCCGAGCAACACCAGGCTATACTGCTAGTAATTGTATATTTATTAATGTGACTGGGGGAAAGATTTTTTTGATTTTTAAATTAATTTTTATCATGGTCTATGTTTCAAAGCAATAGCTTTGATAGACAAAGAGGAGAATATTTTTGCTTTTATATATTTTCTGTTTAAAACATTAACTCCTAGACTGGTCATCACCCAAAGCTGAAGATCCCGGGCTGCCTTTCATCAAAATTAAAACCATACATAAGCTTGTTGAAGCTTATAATGACTCTGATATCAAATGCAAAATTCATTTAGTTGTTTCACTTGGGGTAGCTAAATGTTTAGCAAAGTAATATGTAAAGAAAAATCAATCTTAGCTGATAATCAATTCCATTTCTTTTATTTTCAAAGCAATTACTCAAAGAACAGATAATGTAGGATAGGTTTTTATCCCATAAGTATTTTGCCAGATAATGCAAAATGTGACACTGAAACCTGAAGGTGCATTGGAATAGCAAAAGATGCTAAGCAAAGTATTAAGTAACAGAAAAATTTTGTTGGAAACAAGGAATAGTGCCAAAATGATATGTACTATCAGTCCTTCTAATAAAAAGTAAATGCTGAACATTTTCCTTGAAGATCAAGAGTAGACACTAGTCAGTACCCAGATGGATAAAAGTTTGGGCATACTATGTGGCTTGGAGTAATGGATATTGGCTCAGAATTAGAAATTTGAAACCCAAGTTCCAAATCTATTTAGGGTTATTATACTGACTTTTTTTTTTAATCATATCACCTCGAACAAGGCGGTAATGCCACTGATGTGCAGTGGGCTACATAAGAGTAAAAAAGATTAAGTAGAAGAGAGTAAAGAGAAAGACGAACCAGTTAGAAAAGAGCAAGACAAAGATGGGAGTACAGGTGTGATGACAGTTGCAAAGGTGGAGAGAAAGGAAAGGATATACAGGGTGGTGAAGAAAGAACTAGAGTCAAGTGGTTAAGAGATGAGTATTGACATTGCATTTAAATTCCTGGAGGTTGTAGCCGTCAGGAGAGCTGCAGGAGTAGAATTGTCGCCAACATTTGGTTGATCTAACTGTGGAGATCTTAATGCCCATCATGCTGATTGGCTTAAAGACTCTGTTACTTATTCAGCTGGCATCCACGCCAGGAACTTTGCCATTTCCCAATCCCTTGTGAAGTATAGTTAAATAGAATCTTCAGCAAATAACATTCGTTTGTCCTTAAACAAGTGGATAAGGAAAGCATATACCGGGTGGTGAAGAAAGAACTAGTCAAGTGGTTAAGAGATGAGTATTTACATTGCATTTAAATTCCTGGAGGTTGTAGTAGTCAGAAAAGCAAGAATATGGAAGCGAGTTCCACAGGTGGGAAGTGCGAGAAAAGAAGCTGCAGGAGTAGAATTACATACAAATACTCTTGGAAATGTTATAAATCCACCTTTTTTCCCCTCCAACTATGGTTTAATTAGTAAGTCTTTTATAAGAAAATCATTATATCCTGAAATTCTTACCATCTACAAATATTTTCTGTCTTTATATAACCTGAAAAAGGTTGATGTGTGTTAAAAAAAAGTATCAGACAGACAAAGAGGAAACTGATGTGGTTCTACAGTATGATGAGGATGCCACAGACAGAGCACAAGCAAAAAGTAAGTTTTAAGAAAATGGGATTGTAAAGAACACTTTTGTATAGGAATTGAAAGAGATAGTTGAAATCTTTAGAATACCTAATGAGAAAAGAGAGCTTGTAGAATTTGATACTCAGAGGAACAGAAGGAAACAGCAAATAATCTATATAATGGGTTTGTATAAATGAAAAGGAAAACACAGATGAAGGCCAAGAAAATGCTGAATAAATTGACAAATGATAGGTAACGAGATGAGATGTTAAGGAAACATCCAGTATTCATTGTCCAAACGGTATCACCGTGAACTGCATCTAGCAGCAAGACCTCTGATTTGGAGCTTGAAACCACCTCTTCATTGCTGTTGTTCCCAGGTCCACCCTGACCCGGAGTGGTAGCACCTGTTAGGGTCCCTGCTATGAACAAATAGTTAACCCCTAAACTGGGGTCAAAACACTATGAAAATATAAAAATAGACTTTTATAGAGAAATAAACATTTTTGAATGAAAAATATTACCCACAATACATTTTTGAAGAAAAAAATATTACCTTAACACATTTTTGAAGGGAAAAAAATTGTTACCAGCAATACATTTTTGAATACAAAATTAGAAGACATTTTCAGTTTCTAAAATAAAAAACATTTCATCAAAATAAGACTAAATCAACCTTCTTAATATAACTGAACATTAAAAAAATACCTTAAAAACACTACCTTTTTGGTATTAAATAACCCACAGAGCTTGATATGCCATTAAACAAAATTCAAACTCATTGTTCAAATAGTGTTACACTTGGTTGAAATTTTTTTTCTTAAAACAACCTTTTGGAAAACCAAATTTCCACTGTTATAGCATTTCCTGATGATCATGTGGTTTTCCTCATTTGGTAAAGTTCTTTGTGCTTCTGTAGCACCAGTATAAGGTCTGATGAAGGATTGTCTTTAAGATCTAGAGGATTTGTTCACATTAAGCCATTTTTAATCATTGGTCTGAGAAACCACTTGTATATAGCTGACACATTTCTGAATAAGTTGAATACTATCCCTATAATAGTTTCAAATTGACAAGGCTATTTAAGGTAACATTTGGGAAGTGTAAAAAAAAAAAAAAAAATTCTGAATAATGTTTTTTTTATTTTATTTATTTTTTTTTATAATCATATCACCCAAGCAAGGCATTTTATTACCACTGTTGTGCAGGGGTTACATAGGAGGAATGTTATGAGAAATAGTGACAGGTTACAGGGGATGTTAGGAAGAGGGTAAGAGAAGGATGAGAATACTGATGAGAGTTGGGTGGACAAAGAAAAGAGCATGAGAGAGAGAGGATGCAGGTTAGTGAGATAGGAGATGACTAAATTCTTGGAGATTGTAGCTGTTGGGGAAGCAAATAAATGGAAGGGAATTCAACAGGTGGGAAGTGCGAGAAAAGAAGCTGATGGCGTAAAATTTGCATTTACAATTTATTGGTTTCACAGTAAAAGGGTGGGACCTAGTTGCTAATCTTGTGTTTCAAGAAAATTCATATATAGGGGTTATAATAACTTATTTTCTGTCATTTTTATTTTCTTTTTATAACTTTCTCCTTAATGCAATACCAAGTTTTAGTTTTTATTGAACTGAAGAATCCCACGTGTCAAGGAATAGCTGAACGGATATGGAACTACAGTATTTATATTATACCAGAGAAAACTATTAACATCAAAAAATTGCATTATGAACACTGGTTTAAAAAATAGTTACTAAACATTAGTTTTATAAGTCCCAAAAATTCAATTGTTCTCGTCCTTCAGCACACATGGCCCAGTGGATATAGATGTTGGTTAGTTCCTGTGACTTGGCCCAAAGAGTTGTGAGTTCAATACCAGACTCATGGTGTTGTATAATTTGCAATAACAATGAAAAAACATATATAAAATAACCTTTAAATCATTGAAGCATTTAGATTTCATGTACATATTTACCCATGAAGAGTAAAGATCACAAGATTTTCAAATATTTCTTTTTATAGAGAGAATATTTGTCTTTTGAATTCCCTATATAAAAATCTTTTTTATAAAATAAATTAAAAACAAAAACATTGTTTTCCTGAATTGCCATTTTGTATTCATAGAAATTAATTTTTCAATTTTCCCTTCAAAGTATGTATTGGGATATAAACTCCAGCTTCCCTGGTTAAAAAAAAATAAAAAATGTAGCTATATAAGGCACATTTAGCATATAGATTTTTCTCTCAGTTTTATTTTCTTTTTGTCTCTAAAGCCACAAGAAACAAAGGAAAAAAGTCAATGTTGGGTCAAAAAATATTTTTCATGTTTTATTTTCCCAAAGACAGTGGCAAGAGAATTGAAGATTATTTTGAATTACTTTTATTAAACGTATGTCTAGAAAAGGCCCCTATAATCTAAACTTATTTATAAATAGAACTTTGTGTCTCTGTGTGTGTGTGTCTGTTACCTATAGACTCCAAAATGGCTGAACCGATTTTCTTGAAAATTTACAGAGTTGTACTATAAGCATCTGCAAGTGTTCTTAGCTAGGTTTTGTGTTGAAGTACACCTGATAAATATTGAAAATTGATAATTGAAAAAGTCGGGTTATAGAAGGAGTGGTCCGATTTTAATCAAACTTAGTACACTCATAGGCAAAGACATAAGAAACGATATTCAGAAGTTTCAAGGTTGCAGTTCTTACAATAGTACAGAAAATCGATTATATATATTATATATATATATATATATATATAAAAGGCAAGATGTTTGTGTGTTTGTCTGTTTATCTGCCTGTATGTCTGTATTTTTTCAACTCTTTTATTTTAATTTTTGCTTCAGGTTTGGCTCTAAGTAGGCATAAATGTAGTTCTTAGTCTCAGCCATGATACCATTTACTTAGAGGACTTATTTAGCCTTCAAAATTCAGTTTACAAAAGACAGACAAAGTTCCATTTATAAATAAGTTTAGATAATTATATGTATATATTCTATATTAAGAATTGAAGATTATTCATAATGATTTATAATGTATATATATTGAAAATTGAAGATTGATATTTCTTTAGTTTGTTTTACTTATAATTTTACTTATATATTTTAATAATTCACGTTACCCAAATCCTTTTTAAACTGATTATATTTAACTTTGAATAGTTAACAATTTTATATCCTTAATACTAATTTTGAAAAAAATTTTCTTAATTTGACTTGTTATATTTTGATTATTTTTTAAAATGTTATATATTGCAATCAATTTTTTAAAATAATTTCTAAATCTTTAATATTTTGTTCAACATTCTTCCATTTAATTTCAATTTTTCATCTTGACTAAATTTTCAGTTTAAAACCTTTATCTATTTTTAAACTGATTTTTACACTTTCTTGTACACTGATTTTGTTTTTGCTTTCTGCTTTGCTTTTCTCTCAAATGCTTTCATTTTTAATATACCCTTAACTTATTCTTGCAAAGAAACTTTTTTTGTATTTTATTTTAATTATTTAATCAATGATCTTATTGATAATTATATCAATTTCTCCTTCATCAATCAGTTTGATAATTCATCAACTGACAAATTTTGATCGTTTTCTCTCATTCAGTTGTCCATTAACTTATTTTTAGTCAAATGCTAATTGAACAACTGGTAATTTCTTAATAAAACGTCTTTCTCTTTTCATGTTTGAATAATCCTTCTTTAATTATCCTAAATGGGTTGACAAATTAAAATTTATCTGTCTGGAATTGGAGAGTAGAAATCCTTGCTTTTTCCTTATTTTTCTATTCAATTATAATTTTCTCTTTCTAACCAGACAGTTCAAGAGGAGGAAACATTTCACTCTGAAAATAAATGATGAAGAATATCAAGCCTTATCAGCTGTAAAGCAACTTTTTTAAAGAATTTTATTCTATATAATCATTTCACCCCAAGCAAGACAGAACTGCCACTGGTGTTTAGGGGTTTACTTAAGCAGAGAATGAAGAGAAAGAGGAATGGATCACAGTGGGTGTTGGCGAATGAGTAAGAGAAGTATGAGGACATTGGTGTGAAGAGATGGATGAGGGTAAAAAGGGAGAAGAACAAAATAAAAGGTGTGTAGGTAAAAGGATAGGAGTCAAGGAGATAAATACTTTGGTCCTTTCAGATTTAAAAAAGATACTTCTTTAGTGTACCCCAAGGACATAGGCGACCATGGGTTTTCACAACTTCCTATCCTTTTTTTTCAGTTTTCAAGCATTTTCTTCTGGCCAAGTGTATGCACCTCTCCCTCTTTTCCTTTCTCTCTTTGTGTGTGTCCATGCAATGTTTGTATATGTGAATGAATAGAAATTAATTATATCTGTAAAATTGAAGAAGATCACTCCTATTACAATAGCATACAATGATTTGTATCTGTTATGCTCTATCAGTGAATGAAAACATGCAATTCTTGTGACATAATTCAAAAAATATTTCCAATGTTGATCAACTCATTGTAATTGTTAGATATAACTTTCTCCTTAATGCAATACCAAGTTTTAGTTTTTATTGAACTGAAGAATCCCACGAGTCAAGGAATAGCTGAACGGATATGGAACTACAGTTTTTATATTATACCAGAGAAAACTATTAACATCAAAAAATTGCATTATGAACACTGGTTTAAAAAATAGTTACTAAACATTAGTTTTATAAGTCCCAAAAATTCAATTGTTCTCGTCCTTCAGCACACATGGCCCAGTGGATATAGATGTTGGTTAGTTCCTGTGACTTGGCCCAAAGAGTTGTGAGTTCAATACCAGACTACAGCAGTTGTGAACAAGTAATGTGCAGGGTTAGAGGGAGATAACTCATGACTAAACAAGGAATGAAGATCATATACCACAGTGATTGTAATAAAGAGTTCAGTTCAAAATTCCTAGCCGAAACATCAAAAAAGACACTACTCATCTCAGAAATATAGATCTATCTACTCCAATTGTAGTAGATAGACTAAACTATTGCCCGGTTTACACTTCACCCATGTCTATTGAACGGGTGAAGAGGCTCATCCCTTGTTTTCTGTTTAGGATGTGGTTTCTGGCTTTCTCTTTTCAAATCTTTTCAATCTTACGTAGCCCCCTGCATATCAGTGGCGTTACCGCCTTGCTCGGGTGATATGATAAAAAAAAAAATTCCCTAAATATGGTCGGAAGACCTGCAGTTGAATTTTGCCTGGATACAGTGAATTTCTTGGGTATGGATGGGCAATCAAGTTTATTAGTTCTTCAGTTTTTACAAGATGGTGGGCAGTGCTGAAAAACTTCTTGCCACCAAAGTCAAGTTCTGCAACATTTATCTGACACAAAATGTGAAGCCCATTCCAGAATTACAGCAAAGTTAGGCACATATTGTTGAAGCACTCAGTGGACGTCTGAGATGATGACTCTGGAAATGGTTATAATCGACAAGATGAAAATCTCTTGCAGAAAATGGAAGAATTTGAATTTGTGTTCATGTTCCATCTATAGACAGGTTTGCTTGAGCATTTTTTAATGTATGTGGTCCAAAGTGCACAAATTTCATAGATCACATATACAAACCTATACAGTTCACTTCTTTGTTTTCCGCACATGGGAAAATTTAGATGAGATTGAGGAGCAAGCAAAAGGTAATCTACCTGATAAAGAGTACAAAAAAAACATTGTGCAAAAATGACAACACAATGATGTCAGACTGCCTGTGTAGGCAAACTGGGCTTATCCCCATCGGAGTTCAAGTAAGGAGCATTATAACAACTAATTCAGGGCCTCATTTGTCCTAAATCTCAGTGTTATAATCTCTCTTTATCTTTGTTCTACTATCTACACTCACATTTTTTTAAGGAACTTACTATTGTCTCTGTATTGATTGCCTTCAATGTTCCATGTGTGTTAAATTCTCTAGGTCCTCTTTCCTCATGTGTTACAAAAATTTCAACTGTCTCTTTCTGATTTTAGGTGTAAATCTCCTTTTTTATATTGCTTATCAAAAGGAAATATCAGAGATGAAGATAAGAGATAGCATGTTTGGAGTTGTAAAAAGCTTTTTTTCTTCTCTGGAAAAAATAGATTTTTCAGGTGGTTAGGAAATTCCCCTGACTTCCACAACCTGATCAAGAATCTTGGAGCTATCATGAAAAAAGCATTCCTAAAAATGTCCTTTTGGTATTTCCATAAATGAGAACATTATCCTCATCAATTGCTAGCAGATGTGATTGATGACTGTTGTGGAAGGAATAAGTGACACATTTTTGAAATCTGTTTAAATGAAATTGAACTTGAAGTTTTCTGGTGGGAAATCATTGAAAAAAAATCATTGAAAAAAAATCATTGAAAAAAAATCATTGAAAAAAAATCATTGAAAAAAAATCATTGAAAAAAAATCATTGAAAAAAAATCATTGAAAAAAAATCATTGAAAAAAAATCATTGAAAAAAAATCATTGATTTGATGTTGCTTGTGAAGAAAGATGGTTTTATTATGAAAACATCCATACAACTAGTTTAAATATTTAATATATTTAATATATATATAATATAATTAAATATAATATAATTAAATATAATATAATTAAATATAATATATATTAATATATAATATATTTAAGAACATTTAAATATTAAATGGTGAGAAGTTTGAGAGATTTAAAAAAAATCTTGATAATTTTCTGATGACAATTTCTTCCTGACAATAAAGGCTTTTAACCTATCTCGTATTAAGATATGCAATATTTTGGGGTAAAGTGCTAAATATCAGAGATAGAGCTAGATATGTTAATATAAAAGTTAACATTGAAGTCAATATCATGCAGATTCAGTTTCACGCTTACATGCAATCCAATCATCTGAAGATTGTGTTGAGATATGAAAAAGACTGTTGTCATTTGTTGACCTGTGTGAATATAAATATATATATATATATATATGTGTCTCTATTTCTGTCTATCTATGCGTGTGTGTATGAGTGTCTCTATCTCTCTGTGTGTATCTATATAAATATATAAAAAAGCTTAGAAGAAAATCAATAAATAATTATCCAAATGTTGGAGAATTTTTGTCTTTATTTTCAACTGAAATTAAAGCAAAAATACGACGTTTAGAATGGCTCATGATTAAACATAATAGACATTCATTGTCTCTTATATTTAACAGCATATATTTAGAAAATTACTTGCTGCCTTGGTACCCTAAATATATATATATATATATATATATATATATATGTGTGTGAGAGTGTGTCTCTATCTCTCTGTCTATCTATGTGTGCGTATCTATATATATATATAGTCATCCACAGACAGATCTGTTTTGCAGTATCACAGCTCATCAGTACAGTTAGACTCCGATTACTTTTTACCCAGGATTGAAACCCGACCGAATTAGCGTCAGTCAGCGATTCTACCTGTGGGCTATGGGTGCTCGGTTGAAGAAGGCAGACTTTTTAGTGTATATATTATCATCCTACACACCCAATAGCCAGAGTGCTCTAATTTATTTCTGAATGAGCAAAGCGTACATTTTTTTGTGTATTTAGCCAGCAAATTTTCTTTTAAACATATCAGGTTAAATAAATTGCATACACTATATTTGCTTATTCTTAATAAAATCCATTCATACTCATGGATAATCTTTTGTGTATTACAATGAAAAGATCTCAGAAATGTGCTGTAACATTGATAGATGTTATTTTCATTCATTTCTTAAGGTACCCAAGTACTTTCAACTTCTTTTATTTTTTTTTAAACATGTGCATGACCATAACATTACAACATATAAAAATATTCTATTTTGGATAATTTTCACATTTTAATGAACACTAGCAATTTGTCAACCATTATATTTGAAGCAAGAAAAAAATGTATGGTAATTTTTAGCAACACAGTTTTCTGGTTACATTTGTAACACTCTTGCAGATGACCTCAGAAAGAGGTTGAAAGTACTTGGGCACCTTAAGAAATTAATGAAAATATCATCTGTCAGTGTTACAGCTCATCTCTGACATCTTTTGATTTTAATATGCAAAAGATTATTCATGAGTATGAACAGATTTTATTAAGAAAAAGCAAACAGTGTTTGCAATTTATTTAATCTAATATATATATATGCACAACTGTGTGTCTGCATATACATGTGCAAGTTTATCTCTCTCTCTCTCTCTCTCTCTATATATATATATATATATATATATATATATATATATAGACAGATTTTCCAACTGTCAGCATAGTCCTAAATTAAAAAAAGGAAACAAAATACAATCTTATTTTTTTAGCACCTAAGATAATTGAACCTGAAAGTATCAATTTAGAATAGACCTTGACATATTATCTCAAGGATAAAACAACCAAAATTAGATTTTTATAGATATTCTAAAGATAAATCATTGAATGTTCATCTGGCATAACTGATATTCGTGCTGAAACTGGAACAATCAACCCAAGTTTATACACAGTACTGTGCAAAAGTATTAGGACAAGAACTATTTTATCTTTTTTGAGGCATATTGACAGAAAATAAACAATTTAATTAAAGTAATTTTATTTGATTTACTCAACAAATGCTTTAACAAGAAAAAAATACTTGTTACAAAATAAACTTAATATTTAGTATAATAGCCTTTTGCTTTGATCACAGCCTTCATTTTGTCAGGCATTGACATCACAAGCTTCTTCAATGTATCTAATGATATCACCTGCCAAGCAGCTTGTATTTTTTTTTTAATCGTATCATCCCGAGCAAGGCGGTAATGCCACTGATGCGCAGGGGGCTATGTAATAGTGAAAAGATCGGAAAAGAGAAAGCTGGAAACCACATCCTAAACAGGGAACAAGGGACAAGTCTCTTAACCTGTTCAATAGATGTGGGTGGAGTGTGAACCGGGCAATAGATAGATCTTTTTTGTTCCCAAAGTATGTCTTGTGAAGTAACATTAGGTTTATCAATTTTTTATCAAAGATATCCCATAGATATTCAATAGAGTAGTTTCAAAATAACTTGTTTAATAGAAAATAGGAAAAATTAAACAATTTTAATACATTTCTTTTAAACTTAGCTTTAAATAATCAATATTTATTAGCAATTTACTTGGATTTTCACCCTGTATTTTAATTTCAGTGAGGTCTTTAGGAAAATTACTCCTGTCCTAATACCTTTGCACACTACCGGTAGTGTGCAAAAGTGTTTGGACAGAGATGATTTTAAACTTTATTTTGATGCCTCATAAAAGATAAAATAGTTCTTGTCCTAATACTTTTGCACAGTACTGTATATTTCTACCATTTGCTCCACATCTGTTATCAAATAATTTAAATTGATTGTCATATTGCTGGAAGTCAGTAAAATGGGTGGAATATCCACTTTGCAATTACTGAGAGCTCCCTAAGATGTCTGTTGTTATATTTCTCTTGTGATTTTAGTGATTTTGAAAATGACATTAGTTTTGTTAGTTGTGACTCTCACAATTAAACTTTTCTCTTAAAAACAGTAATTTGACTGAACAAAAGTTTCTTTCTCCTTCAAGCTTAAGATTTGAAGGGTTCATGTGGATCTTGATGTCCACTAAAAATGTCAAGTTGACAACCCCCTCTGGATCGTAAAAGTAAGAATTATCTTGGATTATGCTCTCCAGTTGGCAGACTGGACAACAATGCTTTGCGAGCCAGCTGTGGCCCAGGTGCCAGAGACTGACAACCATTGTTCTACAGATTAAACATTGGCTACACAAAAGTTTATTTTCATGCTAATTTATCCTATTTTGTAGCAATGGTTTCAAATCAGAGGATGCAGATTACACTACCCACTCCTATAAAAATTCCCATTCATGAGATTTGCAGGCAAAAAATCTGTTAAAAGTAATCAGCTTGTACCTATATCAAATCATGTTAATATGACAAAACATTGATATAAAACTGAGTATTCATTAGTGTTTTTAGAATATTGGTGTTATGCCAAACTTAGTAAAAAAAACTAAAATTTTTATCTACTAAATGTGGAGCTTGCTAATAATTTCTGTTCACAGACTTTCATATTGATAACATATGATAAATAACATATTGTAAGCCTTTTTTAAGAAGTTTTTTAAATTCCTTCAAGCAATGATGGTTTGACTGCATATTTAAGAAACTACTTTGATCTCCTCCTCCTCCTCCTCCTCCAGGAGTGATAGTAAGATGCTGTCTGAGGGGAGGATATCTGAATGCTAAGCTGAGTCAGTTTGCTAATCTTAGTCAAATGTAAGAGCCATGTGATCAAAGTCTGAATTTTAAGCAAACAGCAAGGAAGATTTTACAAGCATTCAGGTATATCTGTAGTAGTTTACCTTCCACAAAATAGTTCTTCACTAAACTTTTATATTATGTCTTGCTTGAATATTAGCAGTAATGAATTCACTTGAGTGTAAATAAGTTTTGATGTTTTCCAATCTATAACCATCCAAAAATAGTCTGAGTTGATTGAAATTGATTTTTAAACTTCAAATTGTTAAACCCAGAAAAATATTCTATATCTTAAGTATATTTCACTGAGGATGATGACTGAGCTATAAACACACCACTTGTCTCAAGACATGTCTACATTTCTTTAACCCTCTCTGCATCTCTCTGCACATCTCTGCATCTCTCTGCACATCTCTGCATCTTTCTCCACATCTCTATACCTCTCTACATTCTTATTTGTTACCCAGGTTTCAACTATTTTGGTCTCATCAACCAGTGAGTCTTACTGATGAGACCATTACACTCGAAACCTGGGTAGCAAGTAAGTGGTGAACATTTAATCCATTAACATTATTGGCTTTGCATATTTAGTTCTTTTGATTGTGCAATGAGCAACTTTTTAAAATAAACATCCACTGTTCTAGCCACTACCGTATTAGGACGAAAACTATTTTATCTTTTATGAGGCATATTGACAGAAAATAAACAATTTAATTAAAGTAATTTTATTTGATTTACTCAACAAATGCTTTAACAAGAAAAAATACTTATTACAAAATAAATTTAATATTTAGTATAATAGCCTTTTGCTTTGATCAGTCTTCATTTTGTCAGGCATTGACATCACAAGCTTCTTCAATGTATTTAATGGTATCTCCTGCCAAGCAGCTTGTATTTGTTCCTAAAGTGTGTCTTGTGAAGTAACATTAGATTTATCAATTTTTTTATCAAAAATATCCAATAGATGTTCAATAGGATCGAGATCATGGCTTTGTGGGGGCCAATTCAAAATCTAAAGCCTTCTTTCCTCTTCCTTTTTAGTTAATTCTTAGAAGTGCTTGGCTTTTCACCCTGTATTTGAATTTCAATGAGGTTTTTAGGAAAATCTCACCTCTGCTAATACTTTGCACACTACCGGTAGTGTGCAAAATGTTTAGGATAGGGGTGATTTTAAACTTTATTTTGATGCATCATAAGATAAAATAGTTTTTGTCCTCATACTTTTGCACAGTACTGTATATATATATATATATATATATATATATATTCTAAACATATAATGTTAAATATAAGAGACAATGAATGTCTGTTATGTTTAATCATGAGCCGTTCTAAACATTGTATTTTGGCTTTAATTTCAATTGAAAATAAAACAAAAATTCTCCAAAATTTGGATAATTTAAATTGGTCCTAAGCTTTCGGCTTATATGCGCCATCTTCAGAGAGGTTAAGGACATTAACACAAAAACATCCACCATTAACGTCCTTGTAACCTCTTTGAAGATTGCTCATATGAGCTGAAAGCGTAGAACCAACTTAATAAAAAATTATCCAAATTTTAGAGAATTTTTGTGTTTATTTTCACCTGAAATTAAAGCCAAAATACAATGTTTAGAATGGCTCATGATTAAACATAAGACATTCATTATCTGCTGCCTCGATACAAGATATATATATATATATATATATAGCTTTTCACTGTTAAATACAACTCTGAGTTTTATGTATGTGCTAATCGTCAGGTAGAAACTGAAACGCACTGTGTACTATTTTATTATACATATTAACTTTTCCTGTCACTTACCCAAGTTTCAGAGGCAGCAGAGACTGAAGAGCTGAAAGACAAAAACAATCTTTTCCCATTCCTTCTCCCCCGCTTATCCTTCCTATCTACTACACAAGAATCCTCTTGGAACCTATTTTTAATCAATCAATCAGTTAGTCTGTTAGGCAGACACACACAGACAGACAGACAAAGAAGAGGTCGTTTAAGACATGCTGTGTTTTCACTTTCTTCAATTCATTATTCTTTATTTGTACTTTTTACCTTTATTTAGCTGCAACCAGTTTTTGAAAAAAAAATAAAAATTAATTTTTTTTTTCTTTTTCCTGTCAGTATTGACAGAACATGATTTTTTTTTTTTTCCATTTTTAACTCATTACTGTCTGGCACCAAGTAAATCAAGACGTCACTCTTGAATTTCTTCAATTCTTTTAAAATTGAATCTAAAAGAATAACTGTGACAAAAATATTAGCATAATTATTGTAGATTCTTAAATACTTAATAGAAGATGAGGAATGTTTATTATTTTTATTTCTATTTTTTGAGGAAAATTTCTAACCTATATTAATATTGAACCCTTAAATTATTTTCCAACTCCCCCCGTATGATCTCCTTAATCATTAAGCACCCCCACTTTGATCAGTTATAGTAAATTTAGTATAGGAGATAAAGAAACTCAATATAGAATAGACTACAATACAGGCAGTTTCACTCAACACTGTAAATAGCTGCAAAAACCAAAATATTAATCTAAAATCTCAAGTCATGCTCTTAAATAGCCTTGACAGATCGAGACTTTCATATGGATGTCATAGATGGTACCTAACTCGTTCCAAAATATCTAAACTGTTGGTTGTATACAATGGCTTTCTAATATATTTGTCTATATTTCTGAGATGTGGTAGTATTTACAGTATTTACATTATTCGAACTATTACCCTCATCTTTGTTGCCATTTGTATGATGTTTCGGCCATTGTACGCTCTGGCCTTCTTCAGATGCTTGGAATTTTAAATTCTTAACATCTGAAGAAGGCCTGAGTGTACAACGGCCAAAATGTCATACAAATGGCAACAAAGATAAGAACAATAGTCTGAATAATGTAAATACTGCTTTCTAAGATCAATATTGAAAAATGGCTTTGAGTGAGTGAAGTCTCTGGATCTTGGTGAATACCGTTCTTCTTCAAATATTGTCCTGTGGTACGACAAAATCCCAAAGAACTGTAACAAATAATAGAAACCACATCACTTTATGAATTTCAATAACTAAAAAAGATATCACATGTTACTTCAAGAGAAATGATATAAGATGCTGATTAATACTTGCTGCTCAGTTATTTAATGGCAACCTTTTTTTATCTTCCATCAACATGGTGGATGCTAACTTCCAGGAATGTGACTCACTGTACCTTCTTGGACTAAAACTTTATACTGATATAAAGTGGAAAGATATTAAATCAATTATTAGGTTTGCTACTTGGAAAGTTGGTTCCCTGTGTTGTGCCAGACATTTTTTTCTTGCCAGAACGTATTTTACATATTTATAAGTCTGCCTTTTCTTGTTTTAAATTTGGCTACCAATATCTGATCTAATGCTCCAGAGATTCTCGACAAATTTCCAACTTTCTCGGCTGTTGTTGCATAGCATTTCTCTTCCTTTTCCATGAATGGTAATTGTTTAGGTGAACTTTCCTCTATGGTACCTTGACTTTAAGAATTTAAGTGCAGTACTAGATTGGCAGCAAGGTCTCAACATTTTATTGTTGAAATGGTTGAATAAAACTGTAAATTCTATGCAAACAAATTTTGGTGCACTTTTCAATTGTGGAATTCTCTGCTGGTTTATTACTTTCCATTCAACTTTGCACTTAAATTTTTGAAGATAAATGTTAATCATTATCAGTCAGTCAGTTAAGTGCCATACGTGATACACACTTGGGCGATCATGTCTCGAAAGAGACATGACTGACTGGGCAGAAGATTATCCTGCAGTAGGTTACCATTGCTTTCTATGGTAGACTGGTTGCCGACCAAGACTAAAGAACCCAATCTGTCCTGCTATTTGACCCATAACTGAAGGAAGAGACAGATTAATACCTTTCCCAAGGGTATTTGCACGTCTGTTGAACAGGTTAAGAGGCTCATCCCTTGTTCCCTGTTTAGGATGTGGTTTCCGGCTTTCTCTTTTCCAATCTTTTCACTATTATGTAGCCCCCGGCCCATCAGTGGCGTTACCGCCTTGCTTGGGGTGATATGATTAATAAAAAAAAAAAATGTGAATGCAAGGAATTCAACTGGAATTCAAACTCGGCTCTACCAATTTCTCGTTCCGAGCCGATATCCACTGCGCCTCAACACACATAATCATTATCATCTGTCTTAATTCTTGTTCTTTTATTGTTCTCTCTACCTAAATTTTTATTTCCTCAGTCTTTAACACTCAATTAGCCCTTACATCTTTGCAGTGGTACTGCCATTCCTGGAATAAAATTATTAACAAAAGAAAAAAGTAAACAGTTAATACTACCATTGTGTTCAGGGCCGTAGCTGATGCTAAAAAAACACCGGGCACAGAAAAAATTGCCCAGATTTATTAGTTGACAATGTGATGACGTCATCAGTGTCATCTGTTTTCAGAAACTATGATTTTTGCGGATTTTTTCGGCTCTTCCAATGGAAATTAGGCACAGAATGTGAACGAAAGCAGAAAATCGGGTTCGGACTTTCTGAGTATGATCAGTCTTTTCTCCCAAAATTAATAAATAAACAAACAGATTTTTGCTGCGTTCATTCGGATGTTTTCTTTGTTTTTCTTTCTTTCTTTTTTTTCTTTGAATTGTTTAGTTTGATTTCTGACAAAGACATTTTTCCTTGCTCGGATTTTCACTATGATTGCATGGATCGGCCCGGACCCGTGCCTGGTAGTCAGATACGGCCATGATTGTGTTAAGCAACTAACAGCAAATAGCATTATGTTTTGTCTGTCATATCACAAAAAAATCTTCTATGTGCCCTTTCCTTTCAGGACATAGGAGATCATGGTTCGCCATATCTCCCTATCCCTGGTGGCTCTTAGCACACTTTCTCCTGTAACAGCTTGCAGTCCCCGTTCTGTCATCCACCTGCTCAGGCCCTTCAAATATCCGCTGCTTTCCTCTGTCTCTCTTTCCTTCTATCTGGCCTGTCAGTATCAGGTTCTCCAAGCCCTCCTTCCTCATTACATATCTCAGGAACTTCAGTTGTCTCTTCCTGATGCTCACTATTAATTTCCTTTTTGTTCCTATTCTTTCCAACACCTCATCTTTGCTTGCATGCTCAGTCCACAATATCAGCAGCATCCTTCTGTAGAACCACATTTTTGCTACTTCAAGTTTTTTCCTCATTTTTGATGATATTGTCCAGTATTCGCTGCTGTAAAATTCAACATAAAGCATAAAGAAAAAACTTCACTTAAATAAATGACAGTTACATGAAAGAGGATTAGATTTTGATTTTAAAAAATCAAATTGGTTAATATGTAAATTTGAACACTGTTTAAATTATTCTTTACAACAAAATTTTCTTGATAATTTTTTTGCTACAACCTTTTGAATTTTTATTTCGATGAAGTCAAAAGACAAATCAAAATAATAAATTACTATTGTTTCTTTTCAAATCTTGATGAGCACAAGGTCATGTGTAGATTCTAATGAAACTTAAGTTAAATATTTCCTAACTTAATTGTAACATATTTGCATGAAAAATACAAATGTTTTTAAAATTAATTTTTTCTTTTTACTTCTAGATTTTTTATCATTTTCAAGAAATTTAGTTTGCATACTTATTTCAAAGAAGTACATTAATTACAAAGAAAATATGACTGACAAAAAATAATTTTAATATTTATCGATATTTCTGAGATGAGGTATTTTAATTGTTTACATTGTTTGGACTGTTGTCCTCATTTTTATTATCATATTCACAACTTTTCCAGCCTTCTTCAAGTGATATACATTGGAATTTTTAATCAAACCCTTTATTTAGTTGACTGGGATAGATTGTTCTAGTTCCATGTGCAATGCCTTTTCTGAATGTCAGTTTCAGTTATCTCTCTTTAGTAACTCAACTGCTGTAGACAGGTATTGAACTCACAACTCTTTGGGTCAAGTAACTTTTGGATTACTTCAACCAATTTTTTTATCCACTGGGCTGTGTGTCCTTGAGGACAAAATAAAGTTTGGTTTGAAATCCACCTAAAAAAGGCCAGAGAATACAATGGCTGAAACATTGTGAATATCAAAATAAAGATTCAAGCGATAGTCTAAACAATGTTTTCCTTGTTTCTCTGTTTATAGATATTTTAACAGTTTTTGTCTCAGTGTTCAACATTTTAGCAATCATATATATATATAAATATATAAACCTTTCGTTTAGAGTGATCATCATTTGTGGTCAAGAAGTCTAAGATGTGCCAATTCATATATATATATATATATATAAAAAACAGAAATAGGGGTTGTTCCAACAAGAGAAATTGGTATAGAAGAAAGTGTGAGAAGCTGTGAACATTTTTTTTTTAAGTGTAAACTTATTGTTATTATTAACATTACTTGCTTTTTGTATGCAATATTGAATGTTCTTAATATTTACACTTGATGTTTCACGCAAAAAGTAATATTAATAATAACAAATTTAAACTTTAAACAAAACATTCACGGCTTCTCGCACTTTTTTTCTTATATCTATGATTCTTGTATATGCTATGACCATTTAGGATTTTGACAATCATGGCTTGCCACAATGTACTGTCCTTTGTAACTATGTTTAATGTTTGTCTTTTTGCAATCTCTGAATCACTGTACTACCAACCATTTACACAAGCTCATTAGGTAGGTTATGCGCAGCTTTCCTTTGTCCTCCCTCTCTTCAGTATATCCTGTAAGTGTCAAATTTTCCAAACCCTCTTTTCTCTTTGTGCCCTAGAAATTTCAAGTGTCTCTTTCTGATCTTATGTTTACGTGTCCTTTTCATTTCCATCTTCTCTGAAACTTATCCAACTTAAAAATCAATATAGTAACTTGGCCACAATGATTAAGTACATACACACTAAAATAACTGATTAGAAAAAAAAATAACCCACAAAAAAGAATTTTTGGTAACATATGTAGAAAATAGTCATTGTATCTCTCAGTCAGAATATAGAATTCTGAAGACAATTTATATCTACTTAGTTATTTTAAGAATAGATCAGCCAAGCGGAATGTTGAAGGTAGTTTCGATATTTCATGATAAGAACTGGTCAAGGAGTTACTGATCAAATGTAGCCCAAAATATCTGTACAGAAATCACTTTGGAAAGAGTAAATAAACTAGAATTAAAACAAATAACAAACAAAATTGTTGATCACAATTGACCAGTGTAGGAAATCTGTATTATCTTGGCAAGGAAAATTTAATTTGGCACAACAATAAAACTTTGACTTTTGCTAAACAAAAACTAATATCATTAGTTTGTTTCAGTAACACTAATACAATCTGTTTCTTAACATGTTTATGTTCTTCGAAACCTTTTGTTCTGATCATGAGTAATGATGGAAAAGTTATATTAGAGATGCTGTTTGGTTTCAGTGAGAGAAAAAAATGGGAAGATAGTGGAGCCAATAACACGTTTTAATGTCTGCTTTAATGAAATGGAAAGCATTTTTATTTTTTAATCTTTTCATTTGTACCTCCTTACTTCTTTAAATAATGACTTGCATTCATGTTTGGTTGCTATTTTAATATTTTCTTAAGCTGTAACATTTAATGGTGCAGTAGTAAAATTTCTATCATTATTTTATAATCATAGAACTTGCAAGGATTTTTTTTAAATCTTTAACGTGAGAATTGATTCATCAGAAAATGAAAATAGGAAAACTTGGATTTTCATGGTGACTGATTGCTATTATTGTGGCATCATTATCAATAGAAATATTTACTCAAATTAAATTGTGAGTTCACTATATTGACTCAGAACAAGAGATTGGGGCATCGAGTTCAAATTCAAGTTGAATTCCTTGCTTTCACTTACACACAAATACTCTTGGGAAAGGTACTAATCCACCTCTTCCCTCCAGTTATGGGTTAAATAATAGGACAGATTTGGTTCTATAACCTTGGCTGGCAACCAGTCTATCTCAGAAAGCAATGGCAACCTACTGTGGGATAAACTTCTGCCCAGTCATGTCTCTTTTGTGACATGATCGCCCAAAGTGTGTATCATGTATGGCACTTGACTGATATAATAGTAAAGGTTTAATAGACAAGCTTACAGAAATCTTTAACTTAGTCCTGGAAATATGAAATTTGCTGTACGAAAACCTTACAAGAAAATTCTTTTAACATTGAAATATAAGTAAAGGAAGGTCTTCTGAAGAAGATGGCCATATCATGCTGAAACACAGGTTCTCATTTGTTTACCAAAGTTAAGCAATGTTAAACCTGGTTAATACACATTTTTGTGACCACTGGAGAATACCAAGCACTGTAAGCTATACAACACGTCTAGTAAGCTGGTGATGAATATAATTGCACTAATTATACTAACAGAAAACTATGTAGAGGTACTTAACTGACAAATCACAAGACCTACCTAAAAATTGGTGAGAAAATTATACTTTTTTTTTTATTACAGATGTGAGTAGTAGTTATGAAATACTGTATTCTTAAAATAACTAAGTAGATATCTCAGACAGTGGGATTTTCCTCTAAGATTTTATTTTTATGTATCTATATTATTTTATGTGCACAGTGATGCAGTGAATATCAGCTCGGATTGAGAAATTGGGAAGCCGGCTTCAAAATTTAGTTGAATTTGTTGCATTTGGGAAAGATATAAATCTGTTGCTTCTCCCTCCAGCTATGGGTTGAATAGCAGGACAGATTGAGTTTTATAGCCTTGGTTGTGAAAGAAATGCCAACCTAGTGTAAGAATATCTTCTGCCCAGCCAGTCATGTTCTTTTTCGAGACACACTCACCCAAACATATATCATGTATTATACTTAACTAATTCTTTTTATAAACAGGAAATTCAGTAATGCAGCTCTTCATTGCAATTTTTATCCAAGGGCTGACTGGAAGTGAACACCTCCCAGTTATATGTAAACTAAAAATGAAACTTTGGAGACTGAAGAAACCTAGTGTAACACCCAGGATTCATCATTGACAGCCACAATCTGAACACTATAAGATACAAAGATGATACAGTGCTGATAGCAGTCACTGAAAAGAAACTAAAAGATGTCTTACAGAAGGTAGCTAAAAAAATCACAAAGAAATAACTAAACATAAACTACAATAAAAACTGAAAGCATGGTCATCAGTAAAAAGAGGAGCCAAAAATACCAACTACAGGTTGGGAATACTAGAAGGAAGCAGATACAGAAATTTAAATAACTGGGAAGTGTTCTAACAGAGTACAAAAAGTGTGACACTAAGATCCAAAGACGAACTGACATGGCCAAGGATGCATTTTAAAGGCTGAGTAGAGTATTGAGACAGGAAAATTTTGCTGGAAACAAAGAAGAGAATACTGGGTTGTTATGTGATGCCTGTTCTTTAATATGGCAATGAATGCTAGACAATCTCATCAAAGATGAAGGAAAGACTTGAAGCAATCAAAATGTGATTCTACAGAAGGATGCTGAGGATACCAAAGATTGAACTTGTAAGCAATGACAAGGTTTTGGAAATGATGGAAATGAAAAGGAAACTGATACTTAACATCATAAAAAGGTAGCTGAACTTTCTAGGACATATTAATGAGGAAGCAGAGCTTGGAGAATCTGATACTCACAGGATGAGTAGAGGGAAAGAGACAGAGGAAAGCAATGCATGACATACTTGAGGGGCTTGACCAAGGTTTGGGAGGAGTAACAAGATAGTTACAAGAGATAGGAAGATGTGGAAGGCCATGATTGCCTATGTGCCAAAGGGACACTGAACATAGAAGAATTCTTTTTAATTACTCATTGTGCTCTTTCTATAACTGACACATTCTTGCAATTTCTATTTCAATTAAGATCAGAATACAGGAGAACTATTTCTGGTGTAGCATCAGGAACCAAAGACCTGAGGCAAGCAAAGGATATAACTTTTTTTTTTGTTTCTATTTAAACTAAAGCCTGCTATTAACAAAACATCCTAAATGGACAATATTCTTCACAAAATATAAGCTATGCTTTTTTAGAATTATTTTTGTGATTTCTGAATAGATAGTACACTAGGAATTTTTGTTGATCTGTTCTTGAGTTCCTTTCTTTATCAGTCCCAAAGCTCCAATGACAACAGAAACAGTTTTAGCTTTTAAATGTTACATTTATTTTTCTGTATTCATATCAAGGTTCAACTTAGGTTTTATTTTCTTGATCTGTCTTGTTTATTTTTTTCTCATACAGATATTTGGATGATGATAAAGAAGGGTTGGTTCCAATCTGCATGGGAATGTTTGCAAAATACTTTCCCCTTCCCAATTCATAGGCAGAAGCACACAAATGCATGCTGGGATTTGTTACTAGCTAATAAGATAAGTCACTTGTCAGTGTCATCTGACCTGGTCCCAGGCTGTCTTGTTCTGTCAGAAATGCTACGTTCGCTTATCCGAACTTGGCCTTGTGTGTCAACCCCAGTACTTAGTTTGTACTTTTTGCTATATTACTGCTAATTTCGGCTGCGTTTATTGTTTGCTGACTTTATATTAGTTTTTGCTCTTTTCTTATTGCTTATTACAAAATTTGTCAATTGTCTGTTGGGCAGTTATGCCATTTATTTACGTTTAACCATGACGACTCATTCTACATGAAGTATGAGGAATATTAATGATAATAATAAAATTGGCATTGATTGCCCAGTAGAACTCAAATAGGAAGCTTTTTAGAAATGGCAAGAATAATCTGAGAAGTGAACACAAAAATTGTATGACATCTAAGGATCCTACTTTGGACTGCTATATATGCATTAAAAGGTATTAAGATCTAATTTGAGAAAATGCTGATAGCAGTAGTGATAATTATTATATAATTTCTTATGTTTTTTAGCTATATCATTATTATTTGTATCATTATATGATGTACATTATATATTATACACTATATATTTGAATCTTGTGTGTGTGTATATATATATATATATATATATATAAAATAAAATAAATTTTCAATACTCAAAATTGTTGAATGAACATTTCAACATGAAATCCCTAAGAGAGATTTCACATATCCTCAGCAACAATACACATTTCAAAATGGAAATAAAAATAAGAAAAAGAGAATAAGAAAGAGAATTAAAAATAAAAAAGAGAAAAAAATAAATAAAAAATGACAGTTAAGATTTAAGAAATAAATGTCACAAAAAATCTCTCTTAGGGATTTCATGTTGAAATGTTCATTCAACAATTTTGAATTTTATTTTATATTAGCTCTAATTTTAATTACATTGAGCTCTCCTCCTGTATCATGTCTTTATATTAAAATTTAATATTAAGATCAGGTTTTGGGGATTTACCTTCCTACTTTTCTGTTTGGATTAAAGTATTTTAATAAATATATATATATATATATATATATATATATATATATAATTTAATTACTTAGTTTTTGGTCATAATAAAATTAGATCAGTACACAGTCATAGTAAAGTGTTCAATACAATTATATCGTAGAACTTTTGAATATTTTCCATTTGTAATCGAGTTATTACAAGACCTAGGTTTTTACCATGTGGTGTCTTCAGGCGATTTGCAATAACTGATTTTACCTTTTTTAAGAATGCTCACGTAACAGGGATTTTTGAATCTGAAATTTT
The DNA here is from genome assembly GCA_037127315.1 of Ascarosepion bandense. Taxonomy (NCBI): domain Eukaryota; kingdom Metazoa; phylum Mollusca; class Cephalopoda; order Sepiida; family Sepiidae; genus Ascarosepion; species Ascarosepion bandense. The sequence goes on from JBBBDQ010001362.1 coordinate 6,106,433, forward strand.
CAAAATTATAAGAAATAATGTTTTCATCCATGGTTTTATGACCCTAATAGGTATTTTACGATATGGTTACACTTAGTCATAATTTCTGAACTTTTAAATTCATTTTTTTCTGTTCTTTCATTCAGTAATTAATTTTTGTTTGGGAATAACATAATAGCTAACTTTTTGTGGAATAAAAAATGTACAAAATTGGCTAACCATGTGTGGAAATTGAAATTAAAATATAGAAAAGACCCAGACATAACATGGAGTATAGTGAAAACAGCCAAGCTTTACAACGGTGGCAAAATATGTAGACTGTGCCAGGAATAAAAATTATCTATTATGTTATTCCCGAAACAAAATGAATTACTGAGGCTGCAGAAATGTTGGTTTTACAGAAGGATGCTGAGGATAGCATAGACTGAGCATGTGACTAACAATGAGGTGTTGCAGAGGATGAAAACAAAGAGAAAACTCATACTTAACATAAGAGACAGATGAGGTTTCTGGAACATGTATTGAGGAAGGAGGACCTGGGGAATTTAAAATTCACAGAATGGAGAGATGGGGGAAAGCAACGCAAGACCTACTTGATAGGCCAGAGCAAATGGATAGCAAAGTGGGGTTTGGGAGAGATACCAAGAGGAAGAATGTTGAGGGTGACAATAGACAGAGCCAAGTGGAAGTTCGTGATCGCCTACATCCTGAAGAAACACAGCACATGAAGAAGAATATATAAAAAAAAATTATAAACCAGAAAATATCCCAGTACTTACCAATACTTACTTCCTTGAACTCTTGTCTATAAAATAATGTCCCATCATTCAATAAACAAACTATGTCTGACATTTTAGCATTTTTTTTAACATTTTTAAAATCAAAAAGAAAAATTTTTGCAAAGTGTTATTTGAGATAACTGAAAAAGAAAATTGATCTAGAATAAAAAATCTTATCTAAATAGTTTTCATATCAGAACAGCAGTATGGCCCATCAAACTGTCATCATTGTGATTAGCTCAGTTGGTGCAGCACAGGTCTAGAGGCTCAGATCATCGTTTTGAAAATGATTAAGTTTTATCACAGTTAATATCAATACTAGCAAGATTTTAAAAAAATGTATATTAATGCCAATTTTTCTACATATATTTCTATATGAAACATACATCATTCTTTATATGAGAAAAATATTAAATCGGGTTTCTTCTTCTTTTTCTATGTGCCATGTCTTTTCAGGACATAGGCGATCATGGCTTTCTACGTCTCCCTATCCCTGGTGGCTCTTAGCACACCTTCTCCTGTTAAACCATGCAACCCTCATTCCATCATCCACCTGCTTAGACCCTTCAAATGATGTTATCCGCTGCTTTCCCTTGTCTCTTTTTCCCTCTATCTGGCCTGTTAGTATCAGGTTCTCCAAGCCCTCCTTCCTCATTGCATGTCCCAGGAACTTCAGCTTTCTCTTCCTGATGATCAATATTAATTTCCTTTTTGTTTCCATCATTTCCTAAACCTCATGATTGCTCACATGCTCTATCTATGATATTTACAGCATCCTTCTGTAGAACCACATTTCAGTTACTTCAAGTTTTTCATTTATCTTCAATGATATTGTCAAGCATTCACTGCCATATTGAAGAACTGACATCACACAGCAATCCAGCATCCTCTTCCTTGTTTCTAGCAAATTTGTCCTGTTTCTCAATACTTTACTCAACTTCTGGAATAATTCCTTCACCATGCCAATTTGCCTTTGGATCTCTGTGTCACACTTCCTGTCTTCTGTTATAATACTTTCCAGGTATTTAAATTTTTGTATCTGCTTGATTCTAGTATCCTGAATCTGTATTTGGCATATTAGGCTGCCCTTTTTACTGATGACCATGCATTCGTTTTTCTTGCAGTTTATTTGTAGTCCTTTCTTGTCATTCTTCAGCTACCTTCTGTAAGAGGTCTTGCAGTTTTTTTTCTGTGTCTGTTATCAGCACTATATCATCTGCGTACCTTAGATTGTTTAAATTATGGCCTTCGATGACAAATCTAGGCATAACTTCTAGGGTCCTCAAAATATTCTCACTGTACAAGTTAAACAGATCCGGTGAAAAGACACATCCTTGTCTTACACTCCTTTCTATCTTTGTATATCTGCTGAATTCGTTACCTGTCTGTATACAAGCAGTTTGTATAAAGGTGTACTAAAACACAAAGAGTAAGTTTGTCTTTTGTTGCCTTACTTACTCCTTCATTTTCACCCATGCTTATCTTTTCATCCAACTCTTTTTTCTTATTATTTGTTCGTGTTATATCCAACAAGTTTTTGTACAACACAGGCACATTATTCTAGAAGTCATAACAATACAAAAGAAACAGCAAACATTAAATAAAGTCTTTCGCCATAGGAGATTGTCAGTTGAAGAGTGTATAATATAAAAAAAAGGGAACATATAAATTCAGCTTGACCATTGCAGATAATGCCACTTTTAAAGGACTTAATATTAAATTTCAAGAAAGTAAAAATTCAAGATTTTAGCAAAAAAAAAAAAAGTACCTAGTTAGTGTTATTCTATGAAATTTATTTGGACAAATTGTTGCTGATATAACTTACTAGATATACCTCTCTCTCTCTCTCTCTCTCTCTCTATATATATATATATATATATATATATATATATATATAGTGCATCAAGGCAGCAGAAAATTTCCTAAACAATAATTTTAATAATTTTAGTCAACAATAACAATCCTCACTCATACACGCAGTAAACAGAATCTTCAGATATTGGAGGATATCTACATTAAATCCAAACAACTCACACTTATTAAATTCATGTTTAAATCTGGTCATAACACATTACATTACATTTAAATATATGGTTCTTTTATCATTTCGAACTCTCACATGGTGTGACATCATAGAACATTACAAATTTACGAACTGCGTTTGCTATTTTTGGTAACTGTTGCCATTGCTTAGTGGAGTTTTAAAATCGTTGCTGTTGGCAGATGTTTTTATGTTAACATCCTTGTTACTTCTCTGAAGATGGCTCAAGTGAGCCGAAAGCTTAGAACCAACTTAATAAAAAATTATTCAAATGTTGGAGAATTTTTGTCTTTATTTTCACCTGAAATTAAAGCCAAAATACAATGTTTAGAACGGCTCGTGATTAAACATAATAGACATTCATTGTCTCTAATATTTAACAGTATATGTTTAGAAAAAAAAAATATATATATACACACATATACACACACACACACACACACACACACACACATATATGTATATATATAAAAGGAAACTCAAAACAAATGGTTATGAATTCAGAAGTTATTTCAGCAGTTGTAAAAATACAAGCTGCTTCATCAAACCCGAAAAATTGATTTTTCGGATCTGATAAAGCAGCTTGTTTTATTATATTTTCTCTCCTCTATATATCATATTGCTCTGGATAATATTCATTGAGCTCTGTATTTTATCTGGTTAATATTTTATATTACATAAATTTTGGGATTATACTCTCCATTTTTACAGGTTTATCGTTATTTCCTACATACGGATATCTCAAAGCACAGAAAGGACCAATTACCCTTTTAAGAAATACTTATCTCACTTTTGAAAAGAATTAGTACTGATTATGTCCTGAAGAAAGACAACAACTAGAATATTATGGCAAGCCTTTTGAGTTATATACTCATTCAATAACTTTGATTTTGTGTGGTCAATGAGCTTGGTGCTTAACCATTTGAAGCTCAGTTTAATACATACATAAATTGATGTGCAGAAAACTATTTGAATTCTTTATAAAATCCAAAGAATCTGCAATGTTATCAGTCCTGACATGGCATCTCGGTTTCAGTTTCCTGCACCCATGACATAGCTCCCTTTTGCCTTTTATATAAATATGCACATCTTACCAATTTAAACACAGATTGCCAGCTAGGTTTCTTTGTTTTACTGTTGAAATGGATAAATGTAGCCCTAAGTTCTATGCTAAGTTTCTTATCTCACACATTTTACTTCAGTATTTGTCTATATTTCTGAGATGAGGTAGTATCTACATTATTCGGACTATTGTCCTCATTTTTGTTGCCATTTGTATGACGTTTCAGTTGTTGTATGCTCTGGCCTTCTTCAGGTGCTAGGAATTTAGAATTGAACCCTTTATTACAATCACTGAGGTATATCATCCTCATTCCTTAAGGACACATGGCCTAGTGGATATAGACGTTGATTAGTTCCTGACTTGACTCTTAGAGTTGTGAGTTCAGTACCTGGCTATAGCAGTGGTGAAATAGTAACTTGCAGGGTTAAAGGGAGATAATTCATGACTTCCAATCGAGGCTTTATGCAAGTAATGAAGATGATATACTCCAGTAATTGCAATACAGGGTTTGGTTCAAAATTCATGACTTCCAGTCGAGGCTTTACGCAAGGAATGAAGATGATATACTCCAGTAATTGCAATACAGGGTTTGGTCCAAAATTCGTAGCACCTGAACGAGGCCAGAAACATCATACAATGGCAGAAACATTGTACAAATGGCAACAAAGATGAGGACAATAATCTGAATAATGTAAATACTGCACATTTTAGTGTGTAAATCTTCTGTCCTCTTGCATTCTGGACAATTTTGATCCTTAAAAATTTAAATACATTGTTAATTGTTATCTACTGTCTTAATACTTGTTCTTTTATTGTCCTCTCTGCTTAATATTTGTCTTATCATATTCTAGTAAGCCTTTGTCTCAGTGACTTTATTGCCTTACTTAGAATGAAATGATAAAAATTTTAAATAAGAAAAACATTGTATTGAAACTTGAAATTTATAATTATGAATTATTTCGCAGGAAATTTATAATTTAACATAGTGAATATACTAATTTTATTTTATTTTATTCTTACAACATGTCATAATATCTAAAATTAGTATGAGCATGTCTGTACTGTGCCCAGATTCCACTCTGCAATGTCCTTCAATATGTTGCAGTTATATTTTCTGCTTTTGGATATTAACTTGGAAATACCTTTTTTCTTTAATATTTCTGGATTATTTGAATTACTTTTAAAAATAATATTGATCTGTTAAACTCATTGAAAATGAAAATGAAATTTAAAATTTTATTTGAATTTTGATTATATCAATGCACATTTGAAAACAAATTAAGACCTTGACAAAAATGACTTGGAACTTGTAATGTTAATTTTATAATCTTTGTGTCAGTCATAAGAAAACTGACTGGAGAAAGTTCTAATGGAAAAATTTTGTGTCAAATGTATGGGAGTGGAAATTTTTGCCTTTGAAGAGTTGTTTAAAATGACAGACGTCATTTTAAAATTTAAACTCCATCACTGCCGCTCTGGTTATTTTGCAACTGTTCCTATTAAATGCACCATATTTTATTTTATATTTTTTTATGATTTCGTTAATAATATTAACTATTAATTGAAAAGAAAAATCTTTACAAAGTTATTGAAGAAGTTTTCTTAAAATGTAATAAATAATTCAAACAAAGAGAATTCTGGTTTAATAAATATATCATTTGCCCACATTAGATTTTTACAGATCCAACAAATATATTTCTTGTTCTCTTCTATATGCTATATTTAGGGCATGGACGAACATGGCTGTCCATGACTTCCTATTGTTTTTAGCTCAATGCAAATATCTAGTATTAGCAATAATTTGCTGAAGCCAGGAAAATTTGATTGCATCATTAACAATAAATCACCAAGTCAGTTAAGTACCATATGTGATACACACTTGGGCGATCATGTCTCGAAAGAAACATGACTGATTGGGCAGAAGATTATCCCTCAGTAGGTTGCCATTACTTTCTGAGGTAGATTGGTTGCCAGCCAAGGCTACAGAACCTGATCTGTCCTGTTATTTAACCCATAACTGGAGGGAAGAAACCAATTAGTACCTTTCCCAAGGGTATTTGCACATAAATGAATGCAAGGAATTCAAATGAAATTCGAATTTGGCTCCCCGATTTCTCATTCTGAGCTGATATCCACTGCACCACAATGCACATCCACAAGTTACCAAGTAATTTATCAATTTAATAAAAAATAATTCATATTGTATGCAGTTTCAAATAAGTGCATCTAATTTGTTTGTGTTTCTAAGAATTGACATGTGCCCTTTTTGCAATTTTTTTTTCATTTTCAAAATGAACAAACTGATCTGCCATTCTAAGACAGATTCTGATATAAAACCTATCAGTGAATGTATCCTAAGGTTACCATGGGATGAACATGTGAGCAATGATGAGAATGCAAGTGAAAAGGGGAAACTTATACTTGCCATCAGGAAGAGACAGCTGAGGTTTTTGGGACATGTCCTGGGAAGTGTTCTAACATATAATGAAAAGTGTGACACAGACCCGAAGGTGAATTTGCATGGCGAAGAACGCATTCCAGAAGCTGAGTAAAGTATTAAGACACAGGAAACTTTCACTCGAAACAAAGAAGAGAGTACTAGATTACTATGTGATGTGAGTTCTTCAATATGGCAGTGAATGTTGAACAATATCTACAAAGATGTAGGGAAAACTTGAAGCAGCTGAAATGTGGTTCTACAGAATGATGCTGCAGATATCATGGATTGAGCATGTGAGCAATGATGAGGTTTTGGAAAGAATGGAAATGAAAAGGAAAGTAATATTGAGCATCAGGAAGAGAAATCTGCAGTTCCTGGGACATGCAATGAGGAAGGAGGGCTTGAAGAACCTTATACTAACAGTCAGATAGAGGACAAAAGACAGAGGAAAGCAGTGGATAGCATATTTGAAGGGCCTGAGCAGGTGGATGACAGAACGGAGGCTATGAGATGTTACAGGAGAAAGTGTGATAAGAGCCACCAGGGATAGAGAGACATGGAAGGCCATGATCACCTACATCCTGAAAGGACAAGGCACATAGAAGAAGAATGAGAAAGGCGGGATTGGAGAACCTAATACTCACAGGATGAAAAGAGAGATAAGAAAGTGGTGCAAGACTTAGTTCATGAGCTTGAGTGGTTTGATAGTGGAATAGGGTTTGGGAGAGATACCAAGAGAAAATATATTAAAAGTGACAAGGGATAAAATCCATGATTGGCCATGTCCTGAAAGAACATGTCATATAAAGAAGATACCAATTATAAAAAAAAGTTATCATGCACTTTCATTCTGAATTTATAGTAAGGATTTTTTCCTGAGCAAACAACAAAATAAAAATAGTGTTAACATGTAAAAGGGATACAGTCATACAGTCAAATTCTTATAGCTTTCTGACTTCAAGGCAAGGTAGCCAAAAAAAAAAAAATGTGACTATGAGTGGTTCATTTTTATCAGCTAGGAAGAAATCCCAGCATGAATCTGTAAGAGTTGTCTATAAATTTAAGGAGAGTATTTTTAGCAGTTTTTTCCTGTGAGTGAAACCTAACAAAATGTATTTTTTAGATTTAATTTTATTAAATTTGTAAGGTTTAGGGTATATATAGATTTATTCATAGTTAGGATCCTAGACTAAGAACTGTTATGATGAAGATTAATTACCAAATTTAAAATCATTTTATTAATATGCTCATAAATTCAAGTCTATAGCAATTTACTTACACGTGCACACACCCATACACTTGGAGCAATTTATGTATTATTTATTAAGAATTTAAGCATGCTACTAGATCGGCAACTAGACCCTACCCTTTGACCATTGAAAGAATTAAATCTAACTGCTACTTCTACTCAAAAGTGTCTTTATCGCTCTTCCACCTATGAAATTCCCTTCTGTTTGGGCTTACGGCCATATGACATTGAATACACTGGTTCTTGCTTGATCACCGAAGTTAAGCAATGTTGAGCCTGGTCAGAACTTAGATGGGTGATCGCTTGGGAATACCAAGTGCTGTAAGCGTTTAGTGATGGATGTGCGTTGTGGTGCAGTGGATATTGGCTCAGAAAGAGAAATTGGTGAGCCGAGTTCGAATTCCAGTTGAATACCCTGCATTCACTTAAGCACTGGTACCCTTAGGAAAGGTATTAATCTGTCGCTTCCCTCCAGTTATGGGTTAAATAATAAGGGTAGGACTTGGGGACCCTGCCCTTAAAAACAAATCCTAATGAATCTTGATACTCGAAAAGAAAAAAGTATTACTAAACACAAAACTTATATAAAAACAACAATAAATTGTTGAAAGAAAAAGGTATTACCCGCAATAAAGAAATAAATAAATAAATAAAGTTTAGTTGGCAATAAATGACCCACCAAGGTTGATATGCCATAACAACAAAACAACCAACCAACCCTTCTGTTTACTTGTATCCCTGATAGCTAAAATCTTCAAAAATTTAAATGCAACATTAATTGTCAACAGTCTTCTTGAATCTCATATAATTTATCTTTTTTTTTTCAATACCCATATATCTAGTCTTTTTTCTCACTGTAACCCCCTGCACACTAGTGGTAGTCCCACCTTGCTTGAGGCCTCTGATTGAGAGGTTGTGCAGAGCATGGAACCACCTCTTAATTGCTATTGTTCCCGGGTCCACCCTGACCCGGAGTGGTGGTACCTGTTAGGTAGTACCTATGGGCAAATAGTTAACCCTCAAACTGGAGTCAAACCACTATGAAAGTATAAAAATAGATATAGAAATATATACATAAAAATAGATAGATGGCAAAATTATGTTTGGATGGGGTAACAAGAGAAGGTGTGTTAAGAGCCATTAGGGACAGGGAGGTGTGGAAAGCCATGATTGCTTACGTCCTGAAGAAGCTTGGCACATAAAAGGAGGTAGTCTTCTATTAGGCTAGCAACAAATTTACTTGGAACTAAAACCTGCAGTAGCACTATTTTGTGCAGCTGCAATTCTATAGCGTAACAACTCAGACTAAACATCAAGTTTTTTCTCAGGATGCAGTTTCTTCCAATCAAACACTTGTGACTTAAAAATGACTTTTCTGCCAAATCGTTACCCACAAGTGAAAAAAAAAGTTTTTAGCAGTGAACCAGATTTTATTTTTGGGTGGCAACCTATTAAGTAAGCAAAGTAGAAATGACAGTAACTGGGGTGCACAGTCCAGTGACCATCTACTCTGTCAATTCTCTAAGGCTTGCTCTGTCCCTTCTTTGTGCCTTTTTAAGACGATGGTCTGTTTTATAGATAACAATTTTCTATGTCTTATCATCTTCTAAAAAACTAATTGATCTTCATTCCTTTACTATCGCTGTGTAGGCCTCTTGCTTTGTACTTTCAAGTTGACTTCACTTACTGATAACCATCAGTCGAAAGTAAAGATAGATAGTTCCATATCCATGTTTGTGATAAATACTGGCGTTTTCCATTTAATGAGGCCTCAGCTGACACATATTGCTGCAATATGCACAAGAGCCAGCAGGAATTTTTAAAAAATTAATAAAATTTTAACCTATATATATATATAGTAATTTGCAGACAGATCTGTTTTGCTGTATCACAGCTCATCAGTACGATTAGACATCCAATTGATTTTAACCCAGGATTGAAACTCTACCAAATTGGCGTCAGTCGGCAATTCTACCTCTGGGCGCTTGGTAGAAGGCGGCAGACTTTTTAGCATGTATATTATCATTATACATGCCCAATAGCCAGAGTGCTCTAATTCATTACTGAATGAGCGATGCAGAGTAGCTACTGTTTTTTAAAGTCTGCCATTCTTCCAGAGTGCTCAATCAGGGTGTGAGAGTGTAAATAGTCATCCGCAGACAGATCTGTTTCACTGTATCACAGCTCATCAGTACGGTTAGGCTTCGATTGCTTTTAACCCAGGATTAAAACCCAACCGAATTGGTGTCTGTCAGCGATTCTAACCCTGGGCTCTATATATATATATATATATATATAGAGAGAGAGAGAGATATGGTAAAGAATATGTAAGAAAACTTGGTAAATATACCAAGTAGATCCTAGTAATATAATGTCAAAAATTATAAAGTATTAAATATGATCCACAAAAAGAGTTCAATGTATTTAATTACAGAGCAAATATTTATAAAACAAAATTTAAAATCACCTCATCTGGCAAATAATCTATTTCAACAGTAAGATCTGTCACCTGTTTTGTTGGGTTCAAATTGGGGTCTACAAGATAGATGACCAAGATTTCAGTCTGTTGAAATAGATTTTTCCCCAGATGAGGTGATTCAGAATTACATATATAATTTTTCTTTTTTAAAACAATATCTTGATCAGTTATATATATACTTTTCTCATCAGCCACAATTGAGATCATAAAATTCACATCCCTGGATTGCAGTTAAATGTGTTCTTGATTGTTTTTTCCATGGTTGTATATGCATTTTGGCTGGGCTATATACAATTTGCAATTCTGAGTTGATCTTCTAGACTAGTTGTCAGCTATGGCTAGATATCTATTTGTCCTATTTAACCCATAGATGTGGAAAAGCAAGATGGTTTCATACTCTTCCTAAAATTATCTGTGCAAAATAACTTGGCCAGTATATTAACTTCATTTTAATAAATTCTCATTCCAAGTTGCTAACAATTCCCCACCTTGTCTTGGGAAAAATGAAAAAATTAACCAACTAATTTTTTTATCTCTTTTTGCTCTGGGATGCAGCAGTGATAGCACCTTTACCCACACTGCAGATACACTTCTTCCTGTGCACCACTGCTCTATTAAATCAACTCCCAAGATACTGTTTGCTGTGTGCTACAATCTTAACTTGTTGAAATCTAGGTTTAGCATCTTTCACTCATATCTGCATAAATTGCTTCCTAATATAATCCTCTACACGAAGTGCCCCCCAAGAACTTGTAAAAGATGAATTTTACAGTAAAAAAAAAAAACCTTCCCAGGCAGGTTGACTACTTAATTTCAACACAGCCACATGGCATTCAAGCATTTCAACTTTACATGCACACATACTAATGCTAATTCCATGAATATTTTTCTATATTGTTTTTGAGGTATGTGGATGTGTGATGCAATGGATATCAGCTCAGAATGAGAACTCGAAGAGCCGAGTTCAAATTCCAGTAGAATTTGTTAATATCTTTGGGGAAAGATATTAATCTCTTTTACTTTCAGCTATTGGTCAAACAGCAGAAGAGATAGGTTTCTAAGTAAGGCTAGAGAACCTAGTCTAACACAGAAATAAATGGCAACCTACTGCAGGAAAATCTTCTGCCTAGTTTATCATAGATCAAAAGTGATATGATCGCCCAAGTGTGTATAACGTATGGCACTTGACTGACTGTATACACAAAAATATAATTTTCTCTTTTTTGTCTTTTTTTTTAATATATTATAAGAGAAATACATAACAAAAATGCTCATATTTGTTTATTGAAAGTTCTTAACCTCTCTGAAACAATTCTGGAACTACTGTTATCATTACATTTAGCAACACCCACACACAAGTTATTTCCAATCTAATATTCTTTGGAATAATTCACCAAAATCTGGGTTACAATAAAAGAATCAATAAAAAGTAACCAAAGGAGACATGCAGAGTAACAAAAGACTAACTCCTCAAAGTCATTTCCTCCATTTAACGGGAGACTTGCTTTTGATAAGCAAACTGATCAACGAATTCCCTACACAAGTCTTCTGCACTGTGCCAGGAGGCCAAAGATATATATGACTTGGGTTGATGGATGGGACCTATCCATTGCTTCTACAGGCTAAGATGAAGCATTGCAATTTCATAACAATCCCTACTCTCTTAACTAGGCTACTCTTCTGCCCAGCTGAGACTCTAAAGTGTCAGCCATTTCTTACCAATCACTCGCCCAAATATAATGGTTCTGCTTGTCTGGGAAATGGAATGCCATTATTGCTGCCTTTTCTGGGAGTTCCTAAGAGAATAGAATAACCATTGTTATGCGAAACAATACATTTTGAGTGATTAAAATTACAAGGAAGTAAACCTAAAAGTGGGTAAGACAGTGAATGTATGGAAATGTGTCAATGTATGTGGGAATCTGTTTTAAATGTCTTTTTTTTTAATTTTGTTTTGGTGAGTGCATTGTATTTCACTCTCTCTGTTTCACTCTCTTTCTCTTTCTTTCTGTCTCACTCTCTTTCTTTCTTTCTGTCTCACTCTCTTTCTTTCTTTCTCTCTCTCTCTTTCTTTCTGTCTCACTCTTTCTTTCTGTCTCACTCTTTCTTTCTGTCTCACTCTTTCTTTCTGTCTCTCTCTTTCTTTCTGTCTCTCTCTCTTTCTTTCTGTCTCTCTCTCTTTCTTTCTGTCTCTCTCTCTTTCTTTCTGTCTCTCTCTCTTTCTTTCTGTCTCTCTCTCTTTCTTTCTGTCTCTCTCTCTTTCTTTCTGTCTCTCTCTACTCTTTCTGTCTCTCTCTCACTCTTTCTGTCTCTCTCTCACTCTTTCTGTCTCTCTCACTCTCTCTTTCATTTTGTGTCTCACTCTCTCTTTCTTTCTGTCTCACTCTCTCTCTCTTTCTGTCTCACTCTCTCTCTCTTTTTCTGTCTCACTCTCTCTCTTTCTGTCTCTCTCTCTCTCTTTCTTTAGAAAAGAAATTTTAGATATTCTACAATTTCGTGGGTAATACATATTTTGCCGCTGACTTTGCTGCTTGTCAGACTCAAATGATACAACAGTTAATCTTCAAAATATATAAACTCTGTCATGCTACCTGTAAGGGATTTTATATATATATTTTTTATTACCACCCTCTAAATAAATGGACTGATTAATTCTTTACATTATGGTATATATGTAAATATTTAAATTATGCAGTGATCAGTTTTCAATCAGCATCTTATGATTAAATTGTGCATGAAACTCAGTTCTATCAGGGAGAAAAACAAAATATCTATTTATTATTAATTATAACTTTGTTATTATATATCAAGAGCTATTAGCATCAGCACTCATTATGCAATATATACAGGGGGACAAGGGTAAATTGTTGCCATTTTATATTAATTTCAAGTATGTGCATTGTTTGTTTTTGATTTTGTTGACAGCACAGTATAGTAGAGTCAGTTGGGCACCATCTGTGAGAACAAAAAAAACACCATGTTGCAATTTACTCTACCAGAAATTTGGAAATTCCATGTTGTACTGATTAGCATTTGCACAAGAAGCTCCATCAATACTTTTTGAGGATTTAGAAAGAGTTGGATGAGTCTAATGGTGATTATGAAGGTGTTAGAAGTGATTATTAATGATGGCACGATTATACCTCCATTGATCTTTCTACAGATTTTCAGACTCAAAACAGAGGTTTACTTTAAGTGATTTTAGGAAGTATTGCTGCAGTGAGTCAAGAGGGTGGCTGCTGGAAGACCCTGTGTCTGGCAACAAGACTCTACAACATGTCACACAAGCAGGGGAACCCCATTATGCCTGTCAGGCGATTTCTGTGACCATATCACTTAACTCCTCAGACTACAGCTCCCTTGGTACAGTTGAGCAAGAGACCCAAAAAACTTGTAATACCAAAGACGATTTGAAGACATGGATTATGGTAGCATTCACTAACTTAAACAAAAAGACTATCCAAAAGAGATGCTGGAGATTCTGAATATGTCTGGAGGCTGCGGATGAAGCCAATAGCTATTTTAATTTACTCTTTAGTATATCAAGTTATTTTTACGTAATTTTGGTAAATATATCTGTTAAAATTGTGTGTGTATGTGCACTAACTTGCCATAGAGTAACATTTAGCAAAGTTACTGGAAAACAGTGGATATCAGCTCGGAACGAGAAACCGGAAAGCCGAGTTCAAATTCCAGTTGAATCCATTCTATTCACTTACGCGCAAATACCCTTGGGAAAGGTATTAATCCGTCTCTTCCTTCCAGTTATGGGTTAAATAGCAGGATAGACTGAGTTCTATAGCCTTGGTCAGCAACCAGTCTACTGCAGAAAGCAATGGCAACCTACTGCGGGATAATCTTCTGCCCAGTCAGTCATGTCTCTTTCGAGACATGATCGCCAAGCGTGTATCATGCATGGCACTTAACTGACTGGCTGACTGGAAAACATGTTTGTGCTAATCTCAGAATTCTATTGTGTGTATCTGGAATTTTTATCTGATTACTTGTGGCTATTCTTTATGACAGTGCATTTAATTAATAAATATGCCACTGATCATGACAATAATGTTATTCCATATGTATTTTTGGACTATTGTCTTGATCATTCCTGTCTTTTCAGAAAGTTCTTCAGAAAACAATTGAACATAACAAGTTCCATTTTTATTCCACAGATTTCAACTTGACTCCTTTTTCTTCATAATGACCTGCTACAGTTGTTTACTAACTGAAACAATTTAAATCTTCTAAGACATGAATAGCTTCAACTTCTCTGAAAAAGGCCCTGAAACTACAAAATGGTTTCATTGTTTTTAATGTACATATATATTAATACTGTATATTTTATTTTTCAGGCATATACATGTTTGAGTTGCTATCCCTGTTTTTGTTTTTTTTCTTAAAGAATAAAATTAATAATACACCTAAATCGAAAAGTCTTAGCAAAGGAAAATTATGTGTCTTAGAGAAATTGATCCTGTGTCCTTTTTTTCCCCATCTGGCAAAACCATTTCTTTTTTTATTGTTTATTGGGCCAGAAAGTTTTTCTTGTCAGAATCCATTTTGCACATTTATAAATATACCATTCATTCATGCATTGAATACTGCTGCCAGATCTGGTCAGGTGTTCCTGCTATTCATATTGAGGTTCTCAACAAAATTCTAAAGATCTGTAAAATAATTGATTCTGACTTAGTAGCCTACCTTCACTCACTTTCTTACTGACATGATGTGGCTTCCCTCTGTCTTTTCTACAAGTATTTTTATTGCAACTTCTCTAACAAGCTTTTTTCCCTGGTACTCCAACAACATGCATTTTCTCATGCTGCTAGTTAGTCATCAAAGTTCCACCTTTTTTACTCTCAAAATATTTAAATGTCAACTTTTCTTCTACTCTAACAGTTTCTTTTCTTGCACTCTCCATTTTTAGAACTCATTTCCATTTTCTTGCTTCCCTGATAGCTACAGTTTTCAAAAGTTTATATGATTCCCATCCATCTCTCATCATTTTTTTTATATCCCCTGTATCGTTTTTATTCTCTCACTGTAACCCCCTGCACATCAGCGGCATTTCTGCTTTGCTTGGGGTGAAATGATTGCAAGAAAGTGTTCCACTACCAGCTTGGCAACAAAAAATAATATCGGATGAAAAATCCCTTCAAAAATGAATTTTCGTTTCAGATATGAAACTGAAGGTATCAGCTATAGATTTCTAGAAGGTCTAACAAGAGAAGTATTTTCCATAAATGGGTATTCAAACTCTGCTCTGTCAGGCTTGTCTCCATGGTCAAACTGTAAGTGGCATGCTTTGACTATAAAAAGGTTTCCCTGATGGAAAAAAGGGATAGAGGTTTGATTCTTATTGAGTGGCTGTTAGTAGATACTATTTGTGTTATATGTTTACACAGTTAGACCTAGAAAAAAAATATTAAAACTATCAATAAAAAGAAGTGTGCTGTGATATGTATAGTGATGTTAGGTATGTGAATGTAAGTGTATGTCAGGCAGAGGGGTAATAGAAAGTACTTGATCTCAAGGTGGGGTTGCATATTTGTTGTGGGGCCCTTCTTAGTTCATTTCGAAGCTCAAGAACTATCAGTTGAATGCACCCATTCTCATAGGTCCAGCACAGCAGCGAAGATTAGTTTTCCATTTGTTAACGCGTACTTATATAAACCATAAATTAAAGCAGACAGATATCATCAGATCATAAAACAGCTTCAACTATCAATCACACACACACATATATATAAGATTTTTAAAAAAATCTTATATTGAAACCCATTCCTTCTCGCCTAAATACACCTCTTCAGACAGCCCAAAATCTTAACTTTAAAAAGTAATTTAACTCATTTAGTTGTCTATCTTTATAAAATATGAACTCCTATTCCTCCATTTCCTAAATATGCCAATTCAACACCCTGTAACCCCGCGACTACCAGCTCTGTCCTTTTCCTCTTTGGGACTGTTGTTAACAAAAAACCCCTCCACACTAACTCAGGGCCTTTGACATTTGTCGCTGACGTGACGTAGAGTCTCTATTAGAGATCCTATGTCGAAATGTACATCCGACACCTTTGAATTTTGAAAATTTTCTCATTTATATTGGCTCTGTATTTTAATACATTGAGCTCTCTGCCTGCATCATTTTTTAATATTAAAAATTTTTAATGTTGATTAGGATCAGGTTCTTGGAATTTACCTTCCTACTCTTCCATTTTGGATTAAAGAAAAACAACAAAAAAAAAATATATATATATATAAGCAGTTTTCATTGAAAATGACATAAAAGGTATTAAGTTTTTCTTATATAATTTTTCATGTTATGATTTTTTTCGTTTCAGAACTTGCATTATATTGGAATTGTTCAAATATTTTGTTTTTCCAAGTGCTTTTGGCTAAACTTTTAGCTATTATCAAGAGTGAATTTTGTTTTACTTGTAACTGAATATGTGTAAAGTTTATGTATATACTCATGTGTATGTTATGTTCCAAACACAGTAAGCACATTGTTGCCATGTTCATAATTGATGCTATTAAGTGTATGATTTCTTTTTTATTAGTAATGCCTCCATTATTTTAATCTTCTTTTGTATGTAGATGATGTTATGCATGTATTGTCAACAAGTATGTCACAGTTAGGACCTCTGTATGCATTTAAAGGAGATCAGATTGAACTGTGGTCTGAAAGGTGCAATGTCAATCATTGCGTCATCCTTGTGGTAGTGTGACCAATATTTACAAATTTGGATTGTTCAAGAACACAGTTCTTGAAAGGATATATATATATATATATGTAGTTTTAATGTATGCTATATTTATGGGTTAAAGTGCTCAATATCAGTAATAGAATGTATGCAAATATAAAAGTGGACACTGAAGTCAACACGTAGAGGTGAGTTTATTTCATGTTAAATGCAATTGATGGCTTGATAATTGTGTTTAATATGAAACAGACTGTTGCCTCTGCGGATTGACTTCAAAGTCTACTTATATATAACAGAAGATTGGGTGGAGTTTGAATAAGAGAAGGGAAAGAGGAAACACCATCATGGTTGAAAAGCAATTTATTGAAGGCGAAATTATAAATCAGCAGTAATTATTTTCTGGCTTCATTAAGAGAATCGCTTATTTATGAACTGATGAGAAAGAACAACAGCAAGGGAAATATTTATGTAAAGATCCAACAAAAACAAAAAATACAAAATTTGAACAGCTCACAAACAAATTTTATCATCCCTAACAATCACTTCATACATCAAAATAATTGTCTTCCACCTCTCTCTAACACACACACACAGACAATATATATATATATATATATATATATATATATATATATATATAAAAAACATGTGTGTTTCACAGTGTCTTAATACGTGTACTATGAATATGTGAGTGTGTATTCTGTGTTCATTTCCAGGCAACACTTTATTAAAGTAAGTGGTTAGTTCTAATTCAGTTCTTTTCATTATTTATGACATCAAAAATGTTATGTACTTTAATGATTGATTTTATTTTTTATTGATTTTTTATTGATTTTTTTTTCCAATCGCTTTTTACAGGATTTTCTTAATGCTTTATTTATTCATTCTTATTAATGCAATCAATTAGGAAACCTATTAAGAAATTAAATAAATCCAAAATTGGTCCACTTCAAACACAAAACTGAAAACAAAAATCACGCACGCATAAAGAAAAAATGTAATCTCAGTTCTGTGGTTGGTAAATTACTTATACTTTTAAATTTCTGCAAATATGAAGTTTTCATGCAATATAGATGGAAAATAATTTTTTTTAAATTGTTAAACTTAACTGTTTCCTTTACTTATGGGTGCAGCGATGAAAATTTGGTGGGTGATCTCAGTACCAAATTTTGGGTGGGGAGATGAGTTTAGAACACCAGTGTAAGGATTTAAATAAAATTTTAAACTAAACTGAAAACTTAATTATTTTTTTTTTTAGTTTAATCTAAGATTTATCAAATATAGTTATCCTTCAGCAAATATAGAATAAAAGAATGTAGAATTATCTGACGTCTGTCTTCTATCAATTTGACTAATGGTAACCATAATTGTACTCTCTCAGGCCAACATTTTCAGATGACATGAAAAGGAAAGACTAGATTGAACCTGTTTACAATATTTAAATTGTTGTCTTTGAATACATGGCCAACTAAGCATTGGTTAAAGTAAGCCAAATGTGACTTGACCTAGGGAGTTGTGAGTTCAGTTGAAGATTGCAATATCATTGGTGAACAAAAACTTTGAGAGTTTCTAAAGTAAATTAATTGAGACATCCATAAAAGGCATGACACATAGAACTAGAACAATCTGCCCCCTTGGACTAAAAGGATTAGTTCAATATTCCAATGTATAAAACTATAAGAAGGCTGGAGCTTGCAGCAGCCAAAATGTTGTGAATTTGACAATAAAGATGAGGACAACAGTTCAAACAATGTAAATAATTACAATACTTCATCTCAGAAATATAGACTGGATGTGCATTGTAGTGCAGTGGATAGCTGCTCAAAACCACAAAAAGGAGAGCAGAGTTCGAATTCCAGTTGAATTCCTTGCATTCACTTATGCACAAATACCCTTGGGAAAGGTATTAATCTGTCTCTTCCCTCCAGTTATGGGTTAAATAACAGGACAGACTGGGTTTTATAGCCTTGGTTGGCAACCAATCTACCACAGAAAGTAATGGCAACCTACTGCAGGATAATTCTCTGCACAGTCAGTCATGTCTCTTTCAAGACATGATCGTCCAAGCGTGTATCATGTATGGTACTTAACTGACTGATATTGAGTTCATTGCTAGATCAGCTGCTAAGAAAGTTGCTTCACTGTGTCAGGCTGGACAATTTTTTTTCTAGAGTCTAACTTAGATATTTATAAGTCTGCCATTTGTGCGTGCGGGTGTGTGAGTGAGGTTTCGATTGGAATCTGGCAGAATACTAAATATATAAAATATTAAATATATAATTAAAATACTAAATATATAAAATTAATAATAGAAAATATATAAAACAAAGAACTACCTGCATCAGAAAAATAACTTTAACTGGTGGTGCTATTTCTTTATCAAATTGCAACAAAATATGTCTACATGTTCTTGCATCCATTGTTTTTTAATGTACAAATCCTGCAAGGTTCTATTATTAGCTTTTCTTGTCCATAGTTGGTGAAACCAGCCTTAATTTCTAAGCTTCTTCTGACAAAGCTGAAGTATAAATGATCCAAAAAAGAACAAAGCTTTCATATTGCACGCAGTAGTAAATTATATTCCCAAATTTTAAGATTGTCATATGACAGGCAAAACTCTGTGATTTTTAAATAATAAATCATTCTTTTATACAAACCAGAAATTAATGGAAATTTTCAGTTAGTATGAACCAATTTCTGGTTATATTTTCTAATCTGTGTGATTCAAATTGCATGCTAATATTTCATTGTGGCACTGCCTCTCCTCCAATGCTGTCAAATATATGAAAGCAGTCATTTTGATATGCATTATGTTCCAATTGCATGTCCCATCAGCCAGTAAAAAATAAAATAAAAATTCTTTTAACTATTTTATAATTTGACATACATTATACTTCTAAAAAACGCTAATAAAAGAAAGAACTTTGTTGATAATGAGAGTAATTTTTCTTAAAAAGTGAAAAGCTATCACATTAAAGCAAAAACAATGATGCTATAAAAAGAAATGTGTAGAGACAGCAATGCCAAATAGACAAAAATGTTACACAACATAAAATTTCAGAACAGAATGTTACAAACAATGAACATAAAGTAAAACAGGAAGATTGCACCATATTTTTTTGTTGTCTGCTAACCACTTTGAGAAAAAGAAATAATGATATGAAAGATATGGATACACTCATTTAGTCTACGGTGAAATCATGCTACAAATACTGGCTTTCGTTCGATCACCAAAGTTAATTGATTGCTTTTTTTTATGACTTACCAACCTTTTGTAGGTTATTTAAAGCCAAAAATACTTTAAGATTATAAGAATTTTTTTTAACCAATGATTTTTACAGATACATCTCTCAATTAATTGAAAAGTGGAGAGGAGAGAAAAAATAGATTCATGCTTTTACCATGGTTAACATAGTTAAGTGTCATACATGATACATGCTTTGGGTGATCATGTCTCAAAAGAGACATGACTAACTGGGCAGAAGATTATCCCGCAGTAGTTTGCCATTGCTTTCTGGGGTAAGTGGTTGCCAGCCAAGGCTATAGAACCTAATCTGTCCTATTATTTAACCCATAACTGGAGGGAATAAATGGATTAATACCTTTCCCAAGGGCATTTGTGTATAAGTGAATGTGAGGAATTCAACTGGAATTTGAACTTGACTCCTTGATTTTCGTTCTGAGTCGATATCCACTGCACCATAATGCTTAAGCTCTTTCCAGTTCTCTCCTTTTACCCATTATACAACTTGTACATCTAATCTTACAGTACCTGGTATTCTCAAGTGGTCCCCATCTAGGAACTCAATGTTGGTTTCTTCAGTGAACATACGAGAAGTGAGGATTCACCATATTGCAATAAGCCCTGAAGTTAAGTTTCCTCAATGCTGATCAGTACTTAGATGAAGGACAGTTTGGGAGCACCAAATACTGTAACCACCCACAATCCAAAATATTTCAGCTTTAAAATAGCGGACAAAGGTTTGATAATCTATGAAAAGCAAATTAATCATTCAGTTAATACATTCATCCATTGATACTTTCAATATTTCTGAGATGAGGTATGGCAACCATTTACGCGAGATGAAGTATGGCAACCATTTATGCGAGATGAAGTATGGCAACCATTTATGCGAGATGAAGTATGGCAACCATTTATGCGAGATGAAGTATGGCAACCATTTATGCGAGATGAGGTATGGCAACCATTTATGCGAGATGAGGTATGGCAACCATTTACGCGAGATGAAGTATGGCAACCATTTACGCGAGATGAAGTATGGCAACCATTTACGCGAGATGAAGTATGGCAACCATTTACGCGAGGTGAAGTATGGCAACCATTTACGCGAGGTGAAGTATGGCAACCATTTACGCGAGATGAAGTATGGCAACCATTTACGCGAGATGAAGTATGGCAACCATTTACGCGAGATGAAGTATGGCAACCATTTAGATGATTCTGAATGTTATCCTCATCTTCATTGTCATATTAACAATGTTTCAGCAGTTGTACTCGCCAGCCTTCTTCATGACTTTACTATATTTCTGAGATGTAGTATTATCATTATTTATATTATTTACATTGTTCAGACTTGTACTCATCTTTGTTGCTATATTCACGACATTTAGCAGATTATATGCTCTGGCCTTCCTCAGGACTTGACTACATTTCTGATAACTTCATGGACTTCCACTTGGCCCTATCCCTTGTGGCTCTCAATATTTTGTCACTTGGTATCTCTCCAAAACCTTTCTCTGCCATCCATTTGCTCAATCCTATTAAATATGCCTCTTCCTGCTTTCCCCTATCTCTCTTTCCTTCTATCCATCCTATCCAAGTCCTCCATTTTCATTACATGTCCCAGGAATATCAGCTGTCTCTACCTGATGTTAAGCATTAGTTTTCTTCTCATTTGTATCCTCTCCAACACATCATTGTTAGTCACATGCTCAATCCATGGTATCCCCAGCATCTTTCTGTAGAACTACATTGCTGCTGCCTCAAGCATCTCTTTCATGCTTTAAGAGATTGTCCAACATTCACTGCCATACAAAGAGACTGATATCACATAGCAGTCCAGCATTCTTTTCTTTGTTTCCAATGAGATTTTCCTGTCTCTCAGTACTCTGGTTAGCTTTTGAAATGTGTCCTTGGCCATGCCAATGCATTTTTGAATCTAAATGTTGTACTTTCCATCCTCTGTCAGAATGCTTCCCAGGTGTTCAAATTTCTTTACTTGTTTTATTTTAGTTTCTTCCACCTGTTGTTGTCATTTTAGGGTATTCTTTTTGTTGATGATCATACATTCAGTTTTCTTGAAGTTTAGGCTCACTCCTTTCTTCTCACTTTCTCTTGCTACCTTTTGTTGGATGTCCTTTCATTTTACCTGAAGAGAATAAAATCCCAACACTTTCTAGAAAAAAAAATGTCAACTGGGGAAGGTACACAGCTAAACCCCAAAACTATCCAAGAAAAAGCAAAGAAATTAATCCAATCAAACCAATGATTTCCATGCACTATTTTAAATTATTGCTCTCTTATATGGTCATATGGAAAGAAATGTTTCAGAGTTTTGGCTGATATCCCAATTATGTATCAACTTAATCTTGAATAATTCCTTTTATAAGGATAGATTTCTGATCATCAGTTACAATGAATTTTTTATCAGATGTATCTAAAATAAAAACGGAAATATGAAATAGTCTCGTTACATTTCGAGCTTTAAGGTGGATCAAACATAAAAAGAATGTTGGCAAAATGTTTAACAGCAATTCTGACATTAAATAAATTATTCAGATAACACATTCTCTAAACTAAGCTTTAAATTTGTTATGTCTTTTCTCTTGTATCATTTTTCACTTGGATAAAGTATTCTCTTTACAGAACATATTTTATGCAAGGAGTTATACAAACAGTTATCTTATTATTTTGTAACACTTGCCTTAATTACTGACCACTGATAATTCCTTTCTGATTTCTAATTGCACTTATAGATTGATTCTTAAAACTTAGTCAAAATAATTTGTAAAAATACAGAAGGCGATTATTTCCCTTTGCTGGAGAAAAGTCACATGTCAGCCACTTAGTAGTATCATTTCATACAATGACAGTTGATCAGTCATTTGGCTTGTTTAAAGCAGCCAAACCAAGAGGTTCCTTCCTTTAGGCTGGGCCCCACAGATTGGGCAGAGGCTAAATCTGTCCTCCACCAGCAGCTTACAAGTCGATGATACTGTTTCACATTTGAGGATATCTTTCCCAAATATAGAAAGAAATTCTGGCTTGCTGTCCTCAATTTGGAAAAACCCAAAACTTTTATATGGTACCAGTAAAATTATTTTGATCAATATTTCCAACAATCCATTATTCATTAGACTAAATGTAAACAGGGATATGAATATCTCTCATATATATATATATATACATTTAGTCTAATGAATAGTCAGTTGTTGGAAATAAACTGTGGAATATATATATATATATATATATATATATATATATATATATATATATCCATTAGTTTAAACCATATATATATATATATATATATATATATATATGATTTAAACTAATGGATATATATATTCCACAGTTTATTTACTTTTTATAAAGTGCTCAATACAGATGTAGAGTGTTTATATATATATATATAGTTATTATTTTTATTATAATAACAGCATACTTATTTCTCTCTCTCTCTTTATATATATATATACACACACACACATATCTATATATATATATATATACACTGTTAAATATAAGAGACAATGAATGTCTTATGTTTAATCGTGAGCAATTCTAAACATTGTATTTTGGCTTTAATTTCAGTTGAAAATAAAAATAATTGCTCAACATTTGGATTATTTTTTATTTTGCTGGTTCTAAGTTTGCGGCTCACATGAGCCATCTTCAGAGAGGTGTGACGTCATAGAACCACATGACAAATTTACAAACTGCGTCTGCTATTTGGTGACTGTTATCATTGCATAGCAATGTTTTATGCCAACACAAGATGAAATCATCTTTGATGGTTGATGTCTTTGTTAACATCTCTGTAACCTCTCTGAAGATGGCTCATGAGCCGAAAGCTTAAGACCAGCATAATAAAAATTTATCCAAATTTTTGTTTTTATTTTCACTTGAAATTAAAGCCGAAATATAATGTTTAGAAGGGCACATGATTAAACATAATAGACATTTATAACCTGTTATATTTGACAGTATATGTTTAGAAAATTATCTGCTGCCTTGATACACTATATATATATATATATATATATATATATAGTGTATCGAGGCATTTTTGACAGTATATGTTTAGAAAATTATCTGCTGCCTTGATACACTATATATATATATATATATATATATATATATTTATATATAGAGTGTATCGAGGCAGCAGATAATTTTCTAAACATATACTGTCAAATATAACAGACAATGAATGTCTATTATGTTTAATCATGCATATATATATTTATTCACAAAGTGTTACAAAATGGATTTGACATTTTTTTAATTTGTGTGAACATCATTTTTAATGGATACTCATATTTGAGTAGATGCTCTGATTTTTAAAATTAAACAGTATATATATTCAAGAAATCTTGTTAGAAAAAGATGTATCCTCTAGTAGGATTAAAACCTGTGACCTCTATAGAACTAGGCGAAGCCATCAATTGGTCTGACATGTCTTAGCCATTTGAATAGGAAGGAATTTACCGTTAGACAAAACAGAATTAAGCTATATAAATAAATTCCTGATTTTTGTAATATTCATAACAGATCTGCTTTCGCATTGTAATGTAAACAAATGTAAGACAATTTCACACAATATTATTGAAAGTTACAAAATGGAATTAACCGACATAATTTTATATTTTTAATTTGTTTAAAAAATTTAAGAAAAGTGTTCAAACAAATATATATATATATATATATAAACATATCATCATTAAAACAAATAGAGAACATTTTGTAACAATAATTTATTTTTAACAAAATTGCTTCCTTGTTATTTTTTTTTATAAATCCTATAGTATAAACATTATACAGTGTAACTTTTAGATCAAAATACAAGTAATAACTATCCAAGATTATATATATATATATATATTGCATTAACAAAATTTTACATTTTGTTTTAATTAAACTTCAAAATTGCCACAATTGATGCAGATAGATATTAAATGTGAACAGAAATAACATGGCATTCACACTTTGGGAATCATCAAACAATAGTTTATACATGAAATTAATTAAAAACCTGTACAAACAAAAAGACAACAACCAAATTCAGAAATTAATATAATTTTCATAGTTCTACAAAACAAGACTCAAATGTTAAAAAAAGGAAATTGAACACCAATAACAAAGTTAATTAATAACTGTTTTGGGACATAAACTAATTGATCTTGTCTCATCTTTATCTCATATATATATATATATATATATATATATATATATATATATATATCACTTAGACATAATTCTAATTCCAGCAATCTAAACTGCCAGAATTTAATCATGTTCTGTTTTCCATGTTGATAACCTATTCGAGATAATGATTGCTTGTTGAAAGTACTTGAATAAGGAAAATCATGAGCTTTGGACAATTTTTCCATAACTTTAATCCTAATTCACAATACACGATACAGAAAATGGAAAGATATGAAAAGCTGAATAGACAGACCTTCTCAATAGAATAAAACCTTTTGAGACAAACACACACACACACACTTATATATATAATTTTAAGGTATCTCATATTTATAGGTAAAAGTTCTCAATATCAGGGATAGTCAGTTAAGTGCTGTACGTGATACACACTTTGGGCAATCATGTCTCAAAAGCAATATGACTGACTGGGCAGAAGATTATCCTGCAGTAGGTTGCCATTGCTTTCTGTGGTAGACTGGTTGCCAGTCAAGGTTATAGAACCCAATCTGTCCTAGTATTTAACCCATAACTGGAGGAAAGAGATGGATTAACATCTTTCCCAAGAATTTTTGTGTGTAAGTGAATGCAAGGAATTCAACTGGAACTGGAACTTGACGCCCTGATTTGTCATCCTGAGTCGATATCCACTGCACCACTATGCACATCATCTGGGATAGTGTATGTAAATACAATGGTGGACATTGAAGCCAACACCTTGAGGTGTCAGGTTTTTTTTTTTGACTCATTCATCATGGCTTATAAAGCATATATAAAAATTTAGTTTGGTATAAAACCAGCTGTCTTGGTGTCTTTGGTTTTGGTGTTCTGCCTCTGCAAATGAGCACTTTTTCCTCCACTATTGAACACCTCATTTTATTAGAATGACTCAGGCTAGTTTCCCTGAAAGCAAAACACAATGCCTCCTCGGCCTAAATCTCTCAGCCGACCTCAAGTGAAATGACTACATTGAAGCTATAGCTTGCTCAGAAATTGGTTCCATTTGTAGGGCTAGGAAGTTTTTCTCATCTAAATCCAGCTTACACATATATAAATCTACCATCTGCCCGTGCATTGAATACTGCTGTCACATCTGGTCGGGTGCCCCCTACTATTCATCTCAGGGTTCTTGATAAAATCCAACTAAGAATCTGTAATGGAAATGATCCTGGCCTGGTTGTTCAACTTTAGTCACTTTCTCACTGACATAATATGGCTTCCCTCTGTCTCTTCTACAAATACTTTCATGGCTTCTGTTCTGATGAGCTTAAATCTTTGGTGCCCCCACTGCATGAATTTACTTGAGCTACTAGACTAGCAGCTAGGATCCACCTTTTTACAGTGAAACCAATCAAATGTATCCCCAATTTCTATTCTATCAGCTGCTTTGATCACACTTCCCACCTGTGAAATTCCCCTCCGTATATTTGCTTCCCTGAAAACTACAATCTCCAAGAATTTAAATGCAATTTCCATCTCTTATCTTCTTGACTCACGTCCTTTCCCTGACAACCCTTGTATCATGTTCTTCTTTGTTTCACTCACATGCAGCCCTCTTCACACCTATATTCTCATCCTGTTCTTACTCATTCTCTGACTCCCCTGTAACATGTTCCTTTTTCTCATCACTCACCTCTTCTGTAACCCCATGTGCACCAGTGGCAGTTCAGCCATGCTTGGGGTGAAATGATTAAAAAATAAATTCAGAGAACAATATTAACTTTCAGTTTTGGGTTTTAACTTGTAAAATCATCTTTTCAATATTTATGAATAATGCATTTAATTTTAATATTTTAATCACTGCTTGTATATCAGTCTACCAGATGTTTTACAATCAGCAAGAAATTTAAATAAATTTTATTCTGAAACAGTAGCTGTGATCAAGGGCTTGCCACCCAAGTGAGAAAGATGTGGAAATGATGGCACAAAGGCCAAATCCCTGATCAATACAATAACCAGCTGAAGGCTGATACACAAGCGAGATTATGCAAGAAGTAGCAGCAACAGCAAGGAAAACAATGAGAACCAATATCTATCAATCTTTCTACTCAGTACTAATTTCATTTGTAATACATCAAACACTCCATCTTCCTTTCCTTCTGCAACCTGGCTTCTGTGGGCATTATCTCCCTTGGGAATGAAACTCTTCTGTCTGCTGCTTCCCTCTTTCCATTGCTAAATATTGGCCTCAATTTCATGGTGAGTGGAGCAGGTGAATGCTGCCTAGTGGCTGTCCTCTTATATATGTGTACATTTTGAATGATATACAGTCACCTGACAAGTTGAAGGAGCCTAGAAGTGTTCAGAGTTTTAGAAGTGGCAGAGAAAGAAGTGTGTGTTTTGGGGGAGAGAGGGAATTACTTGTCATGTGCATATATGACAATACAGAATAATGCTGTCTTTTTAAAAGTATTTTTTACCTATGAAAACTAATATTTGTACTACTTAATGGTGTATACACAAAAATTACTATAATATATATGGTTAAATAAAATAAAGACAAGAGGAAAACTGTATTTTAAATCACCTACATGTTTTGTCCTGTGATGAACTTTATCAAGGCAAAAAGACGAAATGAGCTTTATTCTAAATTACGTATCTATAAACAGTGTTGGTAACCACAAAAGACGCTCACAAATCATTTCAAAAGATTAACAGAATATTTTAGTTTTTAGAATTTCTTCATGTGTAGTGCAAAGTCACGAGATATTAAAATGAAGAGAATTTGACCATTTTCTTTGAAAACTGTTTATTTCGTGTGTAAGTCTGTTTTAGAATTTCTTCGTGTGTAGCGCAAAGTCACGAGATGTTAAAATGAAGGGAATTCAACCGTTTTCTTTGAAATTTTTATTATGAATGTTAGTCTGTTTTAGTATAATTTCCATAAGTAAAGGTGAGATTGGGAAAAATCTGGGGTGCAAATTGATGTTTTGGTAGTATTGGATAGCGGAACTCTCAAGAACTTTTCTTCTGAATAAATTGTTTACTCTTTTTATTAGTGTGGCATTTTTAAAATCAAAATTGTGGTTGAATTTATTTCTGTGAATCACTAATGCATTTGTAAGATTATTATTAGTGATGTCTCTTTTGTGTTCATATATACATTTTTTTAGATTTTTACTTCTTTCTCCGATGTCGATGGAGGAACAATCCCGGCAATTTATTCGGTATACACCTGCTTGTTCCTCATTTTGATTTAGGTTACTTTTAGATCTGATAATGTCCATAATAGTTTTCGAAGTAGTTGTTACAATGTATGTAATTTTTATATGAGATAGATAGTAACAATAATATAAAGTCCATCACAGGACGAAACGCGCAGATGATTTAAAATACCGTTTTCCTTTTGTCTTTATTTTTTTTAACCATTCTGTCCTTAATCTCAGATTATAACTGAGTATATTTATATTTATATATATATATATATATATATATATACATATACACTAATCATAAGGCATGCTCTTTTTATAGACAAAAGTGCTCAGTGTCAGAAATAGAGCATATATAAATAAAAAAAGTAGTACTGAGGTAAATGCAATCTTTTATACTAATAATGAATATATATTTATTCTTCAGTGTTACACCAGTGAAAAACATATATTTATTATCAGTATAAATTATTTTATATTGAGCACTATTTTATTATCCTCAGAACTCACTGTACTGTGTGCATATATAATATTGTTCACCGAGTGCTGGTGTTAAGATAGTGCTCCATGCAATATAGCAGAGCTATAAACTATATACTAATAAATAGACATGTTTTTCATCATGGTTTCATTGCTAACACAAGTATCAGCAATCACACATTTTTTAAAAACAACTTGACACAAAAGTTTTACCAGCATTGTTGTAAGACTGATTCAGGATATAAAAAGTCCTCAAATGCAAAAAGAGAAACAAGTGCTTTGCACCAAAAACCATACAAAGATAAGCATAGTGCCAATTCTTTGTATAGGTAAATTTTGACTCCTGACCCAAGTAAATACACTTGGGACCCCCACGTTAAATAACTGACCTTTCACAGCCTAAGATAACTAGGGTAAAATTGTAGTACCTGTTCCAGCAACAACTGATGGCTTCAGCCAGCTAACAATCATTATCTTCTCCTTGCCATTGGTTGTTGACCCAGCCATCTTCAGTAGGCCTCCGGCTTCTGCTGCTCCAGCTGTAGCCAACCTTGCCAACAATATACAATAAACTGACTTCAGGACAATGCACTTCAGCAAACACAAAACTGTCTTTTTCAGGGCAACATTGTCTAGTGACTACCAAACCTGCCCTCACCAGAAGGAATAATAAATGACTCTATGAACACAAAAAAGACATTTAACAAAACAAAAAGTCATTATATGTTCTCCATAATGAAACTGACCTCAATTTTGACATAACAAATGCTACTCTAATTAAGAGAAATTAATTCACTATAAACAAAAATATCTAGAAAGTGTTTAAATCGCTTGTTCCTCGACAGTAAATTTACATTTATGTTCTTGTGTTTCACTATTTTTAGTAGATTTTCTGTTATCGCAACATAAGATATTTAATAACAAAGATGATCAAAAGAAAAAAAGAAATAGATAAATTTGGCTAGATTGCAAAAAAAAAAAATTATTTCAAAAACTTTTGAAATGATCAGGACCTCTCATTTGTGTACAAGTGTAGTCACAACATCAACAAACCCAGTCTGTTGAAGTCCTAATGAATGAAATGAAAAACTTTTTCAAATTTGTCATGTACTTTTTCTTTGAAAAATTATTCTTATATATATATATATATATATAGTGTGCATTGATCGACTACTACTAATTTCATGTGCTTCCATGTAATCACCAGGTAATTGACTTTTGTCTTTTCTTTTTGTGTGGGTGTGGAATAGATATTTTTATGTTCTCTTAACTAGCTCAAATTGGTAGGAGGAGAGCTGATATTTACATATGTACAGTCAGTCATACATGATACATGCTTTGGGCGATCATGTCTCGAAAGAGACATGATTGACTGGGCAGAAGATTATCCCACAGTAGGTTGCCATTGCTTTCTGCAGTAGATTGGTTGCCAGCCAAGGCTATAGAACCCAATCTGTACTATTATTTAACCCATAACTGGAGGGATGAGATGGATTAATACCTTCCCCAAGGATATTTGTGTGTAAGTGAATGCAAGGTATTCAACTAGAATTCAAACTCAGCACCCCAATTTGTCAATATCCATTGTATCACAATGTACATATATACACAGCATCCAAATTTAATGAGTAAAGCAAAGTTCATATAGCGAAAATGAAAAAAAACAAATAATCACTGTTAATTGGGAGAAAACATTCTGACTTAGGAATCAGATATGCCATTTTGGCATTGAGGACTTTGATGTGTTCTTCTAGCATACTCATGCATGCCCCTAGTTTGTGCATCTACTAATTATGTGATCTCACTGACTGCTTAGGTCAAATGCTAGAAAAAGGCCTTTATCGACTAGTTCCATGTCGACAGTGACACTCTTGTTTTCTGTCATGTCATTTCCAACAAAAGGCTCTATCAGATCCTTTATTTGATTGAACAGGTTAAGAGGCTCATCCCTTGTTCCCTGTTTAGATGTGGTTTCCGGCTTTCTCTTTTCCAATCATCTCACTTTGTTTTGTTTTTTTTGTTTTTTTCAATTGGAGTAGATAGATCTATCTATCGCCCGGTTCACACTCCACCCACGTCTATTGAACAGGTTAAGAGGCTCATCCCTTGTTCCCTGTTTAGGATGTGGTTTCTGGCTTTCTCTTTTCCTATCTTTTCACTATTACATAGCCCCCTGCACATCAGTGGCATTACCGCCTTGCTCGGGGTGATATGATTAAAAAAAAAAAAAAAATATTCTCATCTTTTTGGTTAACCACTTGTGCACTAATCAAGCAACTTTTTGCTCCATTTGTTATTTTTCCTTCTTGCTATATATCTCATCATATCCATTTTCGTTATCTCTTTCTCTGGTCTGAATCATGTATATATATATATATATATATATGTTATTAGGCCTTACTCATCTCTTGTATTATATTTTCTTTTGATTTTTTTTCACTTTCTTTTATTTTTTTAGTTTTTCTAGATGCTTTTTAAGTTTTTCAAACAATATTATGAATTTTATGTTTTGTAACTGTATGTCATAGCTTTTATTATGTATGAATATACATATATTTTGTAAATTGTAAGCATACTAAAATAATTCTTCTATATGTAATAGAAGTAGGCTTCTTTTAGTCTTTAAAGACTATGGAGTCTGTGACAAGCAATGCATCATTCACTCATCATACAAAGTCTGAGTATAATTTTGATTAATAAAAATACTAGTCTTGTGGTGATACCGAGCAAAAGCGATGGACTGGATGTTTGCGCTTTCATGACCAAAAAACAAATGACCAAAAGTCGTCACTGCACCGCCAGATCCGTGCAGATGTTCTGGTTGAAAACTAAAAATTAATTAAATATTAAAGTTCCTGTTTGTGAGCCTACGCGAATTTTATTTATCAGCCAATGGGAAGCCCAGAAACAAATACAAGTGTGAAATCCCAAATGATCTGCTGTGATCCAAAAAGAAGATATAAAAAGCGGATACAGAAAGCATTGCCAGGCAGACCGACTCGAGGAGAAAAGAGTAATTAATATCCCCTTGACCAAAGTCAAGCGGCTTACTACGCTCGCCTCCTTTACCTCTTTCCTTCTTGCCTGCCTCAAAAACTACTGACTGACCTAAGGAGTGAATACATCAAAGACATTCCTTACTTACATGCTCACAAATTCCTAAGCATTAATTCTCTTTCAGCATTTTATTGCCATGAACATTTTAACCTCCGTTGGACCTATACTTCATGTATTACTTCAATTGTAAAAACATTAATTCATATGTGTTATATATAAAATGTTATCTTTCAACTCAATTTGCTTTTCTTGGTTTATAACCTTTCTTTAAGTTAACCTTTGACTTATAGTGGGCTATCTACAACAAGGCCAAATTCCGTTAATCTACAACAGTATACAACTACCCTTCACTAGAACAGACTCCCACTACTAACTAACAGGAAAAGAATAGATAAGCAACCCACTATAGTCTAATTAAAAAGAAAAATCATTTACTAAGATGAAAATGTATAAAAAGCACTTTAATTGCAAGATCATCCATGATAGATTTCTATTCAGATTCTTGCGGATCTCACCTTTCTTGGCAGATTTTCTATTATCACATTGTAGGATGACTAATATTCAAAAGTGAAAACATGAATAAAAAGAAACTAAATGAAATTGGTGAGAGCCCAATATGCCAAATACAAGTCGAGGATACAAAAATCAAGCAGGTACAAAAATTTAAATACTGGGAAAGTATTATAACAGAAGACAGAAAGTCCAACACAGAGATCCGAAGGCGAACTAGCATGGTGAAGAAAATGTTCCAGAAGTTGAGTATTAAGAAACAGGACAATTTCGCTAGAAACAATGAAGAGAGTACTCAATTGCTATGTGATGTCAGTTCCTCAATATGGCAGTGAATGCTGGATAATATCACCAAAGATTAAGAAAAAGCTTGAACCAACTGAAACCTGGTTCTTCAGAAGGATGCTGCAAATATCAAGGATCGAGCATGTAAGCAATGATGAGGTTTTGGAAAAGATAGAAATGAAAAGGAAATTAATACTGAGCGTCAGGAAGAGAAAGCTGAAGTTCCTGAGACATGCAATGAGGAAAGAGGGCTTGGAAAACCTGATACTAACAGGCCAGATTGAGGGGAAAAAAGAGACAGAGGAAATCAGCGGATAACATATTTGAAGGACTTAATCAGGTGGATGATGAAACGAAGGTTGCATGTTGTAACAGAAGGTGTGCTAAGAGCCACCAGGGATTGGAAGATGTGGAAAGCCATGATCGCCTATGTCCTGAAAGGACAGGGCACATAGAAGAAAAGGAGATTTTATAGATTATATACTCCAAACATATTTATAAAAATAAATTAAAGTTAAAATTCTCAGTGTTCTCTCTTTGCGTATGTATAGTCACATCAATGTGAACATCACCTTAGTTCAATGAAATCCTGAAAGACAAGATGTGTTACGCAAAAGCTTTTCCCCATTTTATCAGTTTTTTCCATAAAATTTTTCTTGATTATATAGAATTTAGATATTTGCTTTAAACAAAATGGATGTCATTATAATAACCTAACCTGAGGAACCTTTCGGCCAGCACTTCAAAGGCTTTCGTTGGCTTTATTATAAATTGTAAATGCAGGACGCAAGAGAACAACAAAAGCTTAACTTACAAAAACGAGGGAAAGAAGAAGCTTGTCTAAAAATAAATTTTAATCAAATAATTAAAATGTAAGGTGGATGTAAACACACAACTCCATAAGAGTGATAAAATGGAAAAAAAGTGACACTCACAAACCCTCCAGGAACTGCAAGGAGCAAATAAATCGCTCTTTCTGCTTACACAGGCTCGGTTGATGGATTTTGAGACACAGCTTTATATATTGTTTTTTCATGTATATATATATATATATATGTGTGCGTGTGTGAGTGTGAAAATGATGAAAAAGTATTTTTTGTGTATTTACTTTTTTATTTAGTTGAAATGTAGAAAGTATTTTAGGAATCACAAACTTGGTTGCTGCTACAATCTTTGTCAATGCTTGGTACTGAGTAGTGTTTATTGAACTGGGCTATAAATTTCTTTTTTAATTGTTTTATCCCAAGCCAGCAGTACTGCCACTAATGTGCAGAAGGCTACATAAGAGTAAAAGTTTAGACAGGAGGAGAGTGAAGAGAAAGACGAATCAGTTACAGAGGGTGTCAGAGAAAGGGCAAGAGAAGGATGGGAATTCAGGTGTGAAAACCTTCGCGAGGGTAGAATGAAAGAAAAAAAAGAACAAGATATACTGGGTGACGTAGGAAGAACTGGAGTCAAGTGGATAAGAGATGGGTATTGACATTGCATTTACATTCCTGGAACTTGTAGCCGTCAGGAAACCAATTATATGGATGAGAGTTCCACAGGAGAGAAGTGCGAGAAAAGAAACTGCTGGAGTAGAATTGTCGGCTGCATTTGATTGATCTAACTGTAAAGGGGTGGGACATTGTTGCCAGCCTGGTTGCACAAGTAAATTCCTGTGGCAGGGTTACCAATGACTTAAGTTTGTTGGAGCAGAAGCCATGAAAATATTTGTAGGATAGAGAGATGGAAGCCATATCCCGTCGGTGAGAAAATGGCTAAAGTTGAGCTGCCAAATATGAAATACTAGCAGTATAGACTGGCATTGCTCGGATGTAATGAAAGCTTTTATATAGATATTATCAATTTTCTGCACTATTGTAAGAACTTGCAACCTTGAAACTACTGAATATCATTTCTTATGCCTTTGTCTATGAGTGTATCAAATTTGATTAAAATTGGACCAATCCTTCTATAACCTGATTTTTTTCAATTATCGATTTACGATATTTATTGGGGGTACCTTGACACAAAACCTAGCTAAGAACACTCGCGGACGCTTATAGTACAACTGTGTAAATTTTCAAGAAAATTGGTTCAGCCGTTTTGGATTCTATAGCTAATGGAGACACACACACACACACACACACACACACAAAGTTCCATTTATAAATAAGTTTAGATTAGATTGGATTAGATTAGATAAAATATGTGTGTGCATGTTATACATCAGATATATAATGTTTGGTATATAACAAGATGTATATACAAGATGATTGAAATACTTATAATTTATTTATTAGTTATAATTTTTGCAAGAAATACATGAAAAGAAAGAGTTTAGCATGAGATTTTATTCAAAATTTGATATGAGCACCAGATTTCACAACCAGCTTCTTGAGCCACTCCGGAATCATGTCAACTGATTTCACCAAGGCCTCTTGTGGTAGGGAAGACATAACTTCTTGTACTTGCCCTTCAAGTTCTTTCAAAGACATGGGTTGGTACAGTAGACTTGTTCTTTTAACCAACCTCCAGGTCATAGGGTGTTAAGTCAGGACTCCTGACAAGCCACTCATATATAAAAATAGTGATTTACTTTTCAATCGTACTGTAGATAGACACACACACACACACACACACACACACACTGTGTATGTACTGGTGTCAGTACAGTTCGAATCTCTTGTTAAGTCTTCTCAAAATTTACTTACAGTTACATATTTTCTCTTATCTCTTGCCAGCCATTTGCCATTCCTTTCACCCATATTTTTTTTACTAAAATACAACATTTGCCTATTGATTGGACCAACATTTTTCTTTGATCTTTGCCTATCCGTGGGCAACATGGCGTATCAGTAGCAGCTACTTTGACTTACCAACCTTGGATAGCTTTGGCTGTGAACATCATGGAAATTTCATATTCCCTCCCCAAAGCCTTAGTTTATTTATATTTTGCTTTTTTCAATAGTTCTGCACTAATATTTTTCATTCAAATGAATGGACTTTTTAAAAAAATAAAAAAGTGATGCACATAAAACAGATTAGTAGGTGCACAAAATGCATGCAGGTGAAGAAACATATTTCATTCATTTATTTGAGAGATTTTTATTTCTGGAAATATTTTAAATATATTTCTGGGTATATTTCTGTAAAATATTTCTGTTAAAATATTTCTGGGTAAAATATTTCTGGGTATATTTCTGTTAATAAAATATTTCTGGGATACTGTAAAATATTTCTGGGTATATTTCTGTTAATAAAATATTTCTGGGTATATTTCTGTTAATAAAATATTTCTGGGTATATTTCTGTTAATAAAATATTTCGGGTATCAGGGTATATTTCTGTTAATAAAATATTTCTATTTCTGTTAATAAAATATTTCTATTTCTGTTAATAAAATATTTCTATTTCTGTTAATAAAATATTTCTATTTCTGTTAATAAAATATTTCTATTTCTGTTAATAAAATATTTCTATTTCTGTTAAAAAATATTTCTGGGCTTATTTCTGTTGATAAAATATTTCTGGCCTTATTATTTCTGTTAATAAAATATTTCTGGCCATATGTTAATAAATTTTGTTCGAAATTAAATGTTTTTCTAATGATCATTCAATCATCAAAGGAAATATGCAGCCATAAAATTGTTAAATTTAAAAATGGGATTAACATATTTATCTCCCACTACCTCGGAACCCACTTAGAAATATTTTCTGAATTAGATTTGAACATAAGAAATATAAAAGTAAAAATTGACTCATTTTAATAGAAGTTTTCACTTTGAATTATGAATTTGTAGTTCAAATTAGTCGACTGTGGAACTACTAGTAAAGTACTTACCTGTAAACTTTAAAAGATGCTTAGTCATTATTTTTTCTGTTAGTATAACCATTAATCAAACAGAAAAAGCTGGATTCACGTTTTTCTATCAATAAGAAACTACCTGCCTTAAAAACTAATCAAATGTCTGGATTTTACTTGAATTTGAGTACTTGCACCTGGATTAATATGCAACTCTCTCACCCACAAGTTTAGATGTTGTAAAAAAGAAAAATTATATGTAACTCAGTAAAAGCAAATAAAAAACCCTGTTAAAATATGAGAGTGCATTTGAAAGGCATACTAAGATATTGATATTATTGATTGCTATCGATTGATTGACAAATGCTTCCTGACCAGGATTCCCCTTTAAAGAGTACTTTCAAAAATAGGTTTATGGAAGACCGCCTTTCTTTCTTTTTGATGCTAGCACTAACCTCAAAATCAATGGTTTACTTATGGCAATTCACCAATATTCAATAATGGAATCCACCTCTTGAGGAAAGGTTGCTTGCACAAAGGACTTGTTTTTGTGTGAACAAAAGGGCTGTTTAGGATGTCCAGCCTAACCACACTTTGCAGAAAGTCAACAGTGAGTTTATCTTGAGCCAACTCTTACATCAAAAATTAATATTTTCTTTCATGATGATTAGATTCATTTGCATACTTTTGAGGTTCTGTCTTGTTTTGCATACTTTTGTTGCTTTGGCTCGGACATGTTTCACTCATGTTTGAGGCTCTAGCCCACTCATGTTTGAGGCTCTGGCCCAGACATGTTTCACTCATGTTTGAGGCTCTGGCCCGGACATGTTTCACTCATGTTTGAGGCTCTGGCCCGGGCATGTTTCACTCATGTTTGAGGCTCTGGCTCGGACATGTTTCACTCATGTTTGAGGCTCTGGCTCGGACATGTTTCACTCATGGTTTGTGGCTCTGGCTCGGACATGTTTCACTCATGTTTGAGACTCTGGCTTGGACATGTTTCACTCATGTTTGAGGCTCTGGCCCGGGCATGTTTCACTCATGTTTGAGGTTCATACCAGGACCTATTTTGATTGCATAACTGCTATTGGAAAGAAAGGCTGTTTTTTGAGACTATGTAGAAGTCAGAAAGTGGAATACTTATGCTTAGAGTAGCAAAAACTTCATAGATGTTTCACTCTAGTTTTCTGCTGAACTCATTCAATAAGTATCACCCTGTGCATATGCATTTCATCAATAAACTAATATGGTTCAATTGAGTTATTTTGACTGACTTGAATGTTTTACTTATCGGTGTCAAATTCTTTTATGCAACATTTTGAAGTCAGTTGAAAGATAAAGTAATTAAAGCTCATTATCTTATTGACTTTAGTTGCTTTATTTCTCTACTGAGCAATGTGACAAAAATCATGCCTGTCTTGAAATAAATTCTACAAATTTCATGTATTTTGACAAGTGTCACTGATTTGTCTCATTACTATACCTATTTATAGATATAGACAGTGTGGACATGAGGATTAATACTGTATGGTGACTGTCTGTTTTACACTTTGTGAACTTCAGACCAATGTATACATTTATACATACACAACCATATATAATTTTTGTATTCTCTTACTTCTACAAAATCTAAATAAAAAAATTTAAGTCTTTCTACAAACACAGAGTATTTTTTCAATATTAATTTTTAAAATATTACTCACTTTTGTCTTATTAGACTTAGAATTAATTAATTAATTTAGAATTAATTAGAATGTTTTTACTGAACTTTCAACCACCTGATGAATATTCATTAAAAGCCAATGACATCTCTCTTATAAATACATGTGCAACAAAAAAATCCAACATTTGCCTTGAAGTCTTTCAGAGGACAAAAAAACGTCAGCTATGAATAGTTTTCTCTCGTCTTTTTATTCATTTTGTCTTTTTACAGATACATTCTATCTGCAAATAATTTATATACATACATATGAATTTAGGCAGCAACCTATAATTTAAGCATATTTAATTGAAAATGACTGACAAGAAAGATTTTATTAATTTTTAATTTACTTTTTCTAGTATTCTAACATTTCCTTTTTGTGCAAGATAAGGAATGTAAAAATATTCTGTAATTATTTTTCCAAGCACTTCCAGCCACTTCTCTGGCCATTCCCAAGAGTGTTATGTTTCAGCTGTTGTTATTTATGTATTGACTAAAACATAAGGATAAAATAACTGTGGAGACATAACACCCTTGAGAATGGCCATTGAAGTGACTGAAAGGGCTGGAAAAAATAATTACAGAACATTATTACATTCCTTATCTCTATCAAAAAAGAACCATGTAAGAATACTGGAAAAAATTTAATTAAAGGTATTAATAAAATCTTCCTTGTTGGTAATTTTCAGTGACATATATATATATATCCCTTTCTATTGTCTTATTAAAAATGACAAAATAATTCTCTTAGGTTTTTTTGTATTATTTTTATGAGAAATCAGGGGGCCAAGTTCAAATTCCAGTTGAATTCCTTGCATTCACTTATGCACAAATACCCTTGGGAAAGGTATTAATCGATCTCTTCCCTCCAGTTATGGGTTAAATAACAAAGGTAAAACTTGGGGACCCTGCCCTTAAAAACAAATCCCAATGAACCTTGATACTCAAAAAGCCTTGGTCAGCAACCAGTCTACCACAGAAAGCAATACCAACCTACTGTGGAATAATCTCCTGCCAAATCAGCCATGTCTCTTTTGAGACATGATTGCCCAAAGCGCATATCACGTATGGCACTCAACTGACTGACTTATGTGAACAAGTGATTTTATGAACTTTTTTTTGTGTTTGTGCATGTAGAAATAGTCTGAATGATTTTTGGTTCCAAGCACTTTCAACCAATCCATTAGCCATTTTCAAAGATTTTGGTTGTGTTATTATAAATGGCTTGTAAATCACTGGAAGGTAAACATTTTTAATTCTTGAATACAGCCATTGTTTTTGTGTTTATATTGACTAGCAGTATAGCCTGGCATTGCTCGGGTGTAATGAAAGCTTTAAAACTAATCCATGGTCCTGAAGCTCAGACTCTTTGGACGTTGGCATGAAAGACTAAGAAGGAATAGTTGTTTCCAGTTAAAGCGAAACTGTAGACTGAAAGAAAAATGAATAGATGTAAGATAAATTTTGATTTCCTGGTATCAATATCAAATAAGTTTTTTTCATCGTAAACTGAATTTTGAAGGCTAAATAAGTCCTCTGAGTAAATGGTATCATGGCTGAGACTAAGAACTACAATTATACCTACCTAGAGCCAAACCTGAAGCAAGAACTAAAAGAAAAGCGCTGAAAAAAATACAGACATACAGGCAGATAAGCAGACACATACACACACACACAAACATCTTGCCTTTTATATATATATATATATATATATATATATATATATATTATTGATTTTCTGCATTATTGTAAGAACTGCAACCTTGAAACTTCTGAATATCATTTCTTATGTCTTTGTTTATGAGTGTATCAAATTTGATTAAAATCGGACCACTCTTTCTATTACCCGATTTTTTCAATTATTAATTTCTGATATTTATTGGTCGTACCGTGACACAAAACCTAGCTAAGAACACTCGCAGACACTTATAGTACAACTGTGAAAATTTTCAAGAAAATCGGTTCAGCCGTTTCGGAGTCTATAGGTAACGGACACACACACACAGAGACAAAGTTCCATTTATAAATAAGTTTAGATATTGTTAAGAGTTAAAGATACCCCAATTTTTTTTTATCAAATAAAAAAAAAAGTTGTTTTAAGCTATTACACCACTTCTGGTTTTTAATTTATTTTTTCTGAAAAGATTGCAACATATAATTTAATGAAAATATGTGAAGAAAAATGAATAAACAACTTCTGTTGTATTCTGTTTGTATGGCTAATATAAAAACAAGAAAAAGGAAAGTAATCTAAGTAAGTTATTATCTTGAAGTAAGATAGATTACAACTACTCGCTCCTCATATATTATTTGGAGGATCATGTGATACGAGTGTAAGATGTTGCACTGAATTACTTGCTTTTTTAGGATTTTTGTTTGGTTTTTCTTTTCTTTCTTGCCTGGTTAACAAAGCTACTGCCATGAAATTGATGTCAGCAAGTCAATTGAAACTCAGCTAATGGATAAGTTCTGAAATGGTCAGGAATTTCAGGACCACTGATTTAGTTAACATAAAAACAAGTCAACCCAAAAGGAATATAATTCAGATAGAACTACTGGAATCTGTGATGACAGTAAAGATTCCTACATAAAGGGGTAATAACGAAGAACAGGATGTTTATGTGCCGAAAAATGAAGCTAGATTTCTAAACCACTTTTGTGACAATTTTTTTCATTTCATATGAAGCAAGGCAGGACCACCACTGGTGCATGGAGGGTTACAGTGAGGAAAAAAAAAAGCACAATGTCAAAAAAAGAATAAGTGATGGGTGTGATTCAAGGAGATAGAAGATAGCAATTGATATTGCATTTAAACTTTTGGAGATTATAGCTATCAGGGAAGCAAGTAAATGGAAGTGAATTCCACAGCTAGGAAGTGCAAGAAAAGAAATTGTTAGAGTAAAAGAGACAGTTACATTTAACTATTTCAGTGATAAAAGGGTGGGAACTTTGATGTCATTCTAGTAGCACACATGTTGATGGAGCACCAGAAAAATTACATTGCAGGTTTTCCTTTGCATTCTGTCAAGAACCTCAAGATGAATAGCAGGAAAACCCAACAACAGTATTTCATTTACAAACGATTGATAGATTTATAAATGTGCAAGATGGATTCTGACAAGAAAAACTATCTGGCCTGATAGAGTAACAACTTTTTTAGTAGTAGATGCAGCAATAAATTAGATGTAACACATCACTAAATAAGTCCCGGTTCTGACATATAGATGGCGCCACTAATAAAACATCCATATAATTTTTATAAAGTGCTGATGTGCATTGTGGTACAGTGGATATCGGCTCGGAAGAAGCCGGGGAGCCGAGTTCAAATTCCAGTTGAATCCATTGTATTCACTTGCGCGCAAATACCCTTGGGAAAGTATTAATCCGTCTCTTCCTTCCAGTTATGGGTTAAATAGCAGGACAGATTGGGTTCTATAGCCTTGGTCGGCAACCAGTCTACCGCAGAAAGCAATGGCAACCTACTGCGGGATAATTTTCTGCCCAGTCAGTCATGTCTCTGTTGAGACATGATCGCCCAAGCGTGTATCACGTATGACACTTAACTGACTGACTGACTGATGAACTAGAACAGATTATTGTAAGAACAGGCATAATATGTCTTTATTATTTAATAAAACATGCTTGAATAAAGTTCAGTAATTTAAGTGCCATATGTGATACACAATTAGATAATCATGTATTTTTTGATCCATGACTGAGTAGGCAGAAAATTTTCCTGCAGTAGGTTGCCATTTCTTTTTGCAGTAGACTGATTGCTAACCAAAGTTATTGAAGTCAATCTGCTCTACCATTTTACTCATAGCTAGAGGGAGAAGAGATGGATTTGTACCTTTCTTTAAAGGTTTTTGCGCATAAATGAATGCAGTGAATTAAAGTGGAAATGGAACTCAGTTCTGCTGAGTTTACATTCCAAGCTGATAGTCATTGCACCACAAGATATGCATCTTACATATATATATATATATATATATATATATATATATTGCTATGGAGTAGTTTTCCCACTGAAGGTAATAATTGTGCTATGTTGGTTGCTAATCGACTTAACGCACCCAAAATATTAGGAACTTAGTAATCTTCCAATGTAAGCTGACTTCTTGGTATTCAGCTAACTGCCAGCTAATATCAACTGCCTTAGTCCAACTATGTCCAAACTGGAACTAATAGTTCTACTGAATTCCAATAGAACTCTCTAGAACTCCTAAGAACTTATCGAGTTAACTTCCTGTTAACTCTTAGTAATATAGGAGGGAGAGTCTATTATCTGAGGAATAGGTGTGTTTCAACCTAAAGAGAGAGAGAAATTCCTGATTTCTTGTTCCTAACCACTAACCATTAGATTAATTGCTCAGCCCAGTGCACCCTGCTGCAACATATTTAGAATGAAGATAGTCAACACCATCCATCCTCCATTACCCATAAGATATACCACAAAGTGGAATTACTTATTTGGCAGGCTGGCAGTCTAATAGATCACGGATTAAATTTTCTATATTCAATGGGGATATTGCTGAATT
Source organism: Ascarosepion bandense (assembly GCA_037127315.1). Taxonomy (NCBI): domain Eukaryota; kingdom Metazoa; phylum Mollusca; class Cephalopoda; order Sepiida; family Sepiidae; genus Ascarosepion; species Ascarosepion bandense. The sequence goes on from JBBBDQ010001362.1 coordinate 6,149,124, forward strand.
CATAAGTAAAGTAACTATGGTAGGTTTGGATTTTTGAAGATTTAATTAAAGTTTGAATTGAATTATTAATAAAAGTAAAAACTTTTTCCCCAAACTTCTTTCTAGTTGTGCTAACATGAGTCATCTTTTCTGTGCGTCACCAACGGCACCCAGTGTACTTGCAGACATTTCCATCAATCATTGTCCGTACAGACAGAAAAATATAAGATTTGTAAATTTGCTGTAATAATTCATGGTGATTTGTTTCATCTGACAACATTCATCATCCATAATGAAATAATGCCAGTCGTTAATTTCATGATGCGTTTTGTGAATCAATAAGCAAGTAAATTCCTAAATGGAATTTGCAAATTTTGTCGTCTATACAATTGATGAAGGGAGAAAGTGGTGTTTGTGATTCAATAACACTTGCAATACAGAAGAAAACATCTTATGTCTTAAGTCTAAATAATCAAAGAAGATATACACTCACACACACACACATTTTCTGATATATTTTTATATTTTCTTAGTATTCAATTGTTTGGTCTGCTGGTATGTATGTCGGTTTACTGGATTATGCTAGACAATTTTTATTGCAAGAATTGTGGGCATTTATAAAGTTTCCATTCATAATGCTCTGAATATTGATGCCACATCTGGTCTGGTGATTCTGCTATGTATTTGGAGATTCTTGATAAAATCCAAAGAGAAAATCTGTGATTTTTTTTTGTTCTTGACCTGGCATCTCAACTTCACTCACTTTCCCATTGCTATAATGTAGCTTCCCTGTGCCCTTTTATGGTAAATGTACTCTTAAGCTTGCTTTTGATACCTAGACTTTACAAATTTAATTGCTGTATTTCTTTTGGCTAGGTCTCATCAATTTATTGTTGAAATTAGTAGGTGTAGGTTCTGTGCTAAAAGTTTCTTCTCTCATACTTCTTGAGTGTAGAACTCGCTTTAAATCTTGATCACTTCTAGGTTTACCGTTTGTTCATACATTGAATATTGCTGCCACATCTGGTCTGGTGCTTCTGCTAAATATTCAGAGATTCTTGATGAAATACAAAGAAGAAAAACCTGCAAAGTTTTGGTCCTGACCTGGAATCTCAGCTTCACTCACATTGCCACTGTAATAGTTTAACTGCTCTGTGCCTTTTCTATAAAGGTTTTCGTGGTAATTATTTTGCTAAGCTTGCTTCTTTGGTACCTTGATTAGCTGAATCAATAAGCAAAGTGAAAAATTTTATTTATTATATATATAACAAAAAGAAAATTTAGCTGAAACATTTTGTCCTTTGATGGACTTTATCAAGACAAATGTCTATTGTAGGATAAAACTTTGTAAAGTTTATCAGGCCAAGGTGCATCAGTAGAGTTTGCCTTTTGTCCTTTTTCATTTTGTCCTAATATAGATACTTTATACACACACACACATACATATACATATATATATATATATATATATATATATATATATATAGTTATTAAAAATTGCCTGAAGACACCACTCATGGTATAAACCTAGGTCACATAATAATTCATTTACAAATGGAAAATGTTCAAAAGTTCAACGATATAATTGTATTGAACACTTTTTAATACAAATGTGCACTGGTCTAATCATATTATGACCAAAAACTAAGTACTAAACAATATATATATATATATATTGTACATTGAATGCTGGTGTTAATAAAACAGTGCTCAAATAAAGCTATCTGACAATTACATTGTGCTACCAGTGAGAGCAGAGTATATATATATATATATATATATATAGTACTGTACAAAAGTATTAGGACAAGAACTATTTTACTTTTTATGAGACATACTGACAGAAAATAAACAATTTAATTAAAGTAATTTCATTTGATTTACTCAACAAATGCTTTAACAAGAAAAAAAATACTTGTTACAAAATAAATTTAATATTGACCTCACAAGCTTCTTCAATGTATCACATGGTATCTCCTGCTAAGCAGCTTGTATTTGTTCGTAAAGTGTGTCTTGCAAGGTAACATTAGATTTATCAATTTGAGAGTGGGGAATAAGAAAAAAGTAAGTCGCATCCAAGGAAAATAGAATGAGTAGTTTCAAAATAACTTGTTTAATAGAAAATAGAAAAAATTAAATATAACTTGTTTTAATACATTTCTTTTACACCTAATTTTAAATAATCAATATTTATTAGTAATTTACTTGGCTTTTCACCCTGTATTAGAATTTCAGTGAGGTTTTAGGAAAATCATCACTGTCCTAATACTTTTGCACAATACAAGTAGTGTACAAAAGTATTAGGACAGGGGTGATTTTTAAACTTTATTTTGATGCCTCATAAAAGATAAAATAGTTCTTGTTCTAATACTTTTGCACAGTACTGTGTGTGTATGTATATGTATATATATATATATAGACTTCCATTGTTCTTAAATGTATGAGGGTCCATTATCTCAGTTATTAGGGCTGAACAGCCAGAAAACTACATATATAATTTGATTATAGTTGTTTCTTTTGAAAGAACCAAATACTGAGAACTGGTGAACATAGTATGACATAAGATCTCAAAATGGCACTTCTCAGGTTTTGCATTCAAAGTTTTACTTTTCCTAGACTGGTTTCCAACCAAGGCTATTAAACTCAGTCTCTCCTACTATATATATATATATATATATATATATATATTCATCTGTTTTTACTTTCACTGGAAGATGATATGAATATAAAATGCATATATGTGTGTATTAAAGAAATGGTTATAAACAACCAACAGTTTGAAATTATTTGTTTGAACATCATTTTTGATTGATACTTGTATTTAAGTAGATATTCTGTTTATGATGAAACAATATGTATATTTATTTCTACTGGCCTGATTATTTATGATAAAAATTATTTATGGTAGAAGTAAATATATATACTGTTTGTTTATAAACAGAATATCTACTTAAATACGAGTATCGATAAAAAAAATCTGTTAAAACAAATAATTTCATTTATGTGTATGCACAACACAAGCAAAATTGAGAAATGTATAAATGTGGGGGCTCTTAACATTTATGGCTCTCTGCTTTCCATTTTGGTAGATATCGTCTCTCATTTTAATCATCGAAAATGTCTGAGAGAAATATTCCAAGATTTTCCATATGGTTCTTATACATTTATAGTTTTCCTTCTAACTTGAAACTTTCCATTACATTCTAAGATTCCTTCATTTTGCTGACATCTCCTTTGTCTTTTCCTAAAATAGCACTGTTATATAAGCTGTAGGCACTTGACCCTGCTTGTTTCTACTCTTATCATCATTTAGGAATGGACCTTAAAATGGACTGTATTTTGGCTAAGTGTGGACAACTAGTGAGTGGCAGTAGTTGCCAGTATGCAACCACCCACCAAATTCACTCTCTTATATTTAAATGAATATCTGAAAGGATTTTTCTGTTGCTGAGGTGATGTGTCGTCCTCCGTGGGGATCTTCATATCGAAATGGCCATTCAACATCTTTGAATTAATCCTTTTTTAATATATATTTGCTCTGTAATATTTTATTACATGGATCTCTCTTCCTGTATCATTTTTTAATATTAAAATAAATTTTTAATATTAATTAGGATCGGGTTTTTTGGAATTTACCTTCCTGCTTTTTTCCCTTGGATTGAAGTATTTGAATTAAAATATATATATATATATATATATATACGTATGATTAAAGTGTTCAAAATTTGCTGTATTTATTGTGGAAGAGAACTCAGCATTAGAAACCAGGTATATGTAGATATAAGCAGTGAGATATGTATTTTGACACCTACAATTTTGTAACGTTCAAATGCAATATCAATCGTTATCTTCATCTGATTGAATTATGTTTCTTTATTATCCTTTCCTCTCTAGTCCTTCGCTTCCTTTCCTATAACCCCCCTGCCCCAATGTCCTAGTGGCACTATCACACTGCATCATAATAAATATATATATATATATATATAAAACCTTATTTTCTTAGTGTGGATCTGATTTTTAATTGGTTAATCAAGACATACCCACAAGTATATTTTTAATTCAGGCCTTATGCACCCTGCTTTAACTGTTGGAAAAATTGTTTTTAAATTTCCATAAAAATAATTTTTATCGCCAGTTAACAAACATTGCCTGACAAAGTACAATTCATAGCATTGAAATATGAAAGCTTTTATGTAGCAATGTAAAATGTTTATTATATATAGTCACTTTATTATGACTATATATATATATATATATATATGTGTGTCTCTGTAAAAAATTAGTACTATTTACATTGAGCCCTCCATTTGGATCATTTTTGATATTGATAATATTAATAGGATCTGGTCTTTGGAATTTTACCTATATACACTTTTCTGGGGAATTTAATTTACAATATATATATATATATATATATATATATATATATATATATATATACTTCATTTGTAAACGATTTATTACGTGACCTAGGTTTTCACTATGTGGTGTCTTCAGGCAATTTGCAAGAACTAATTTTACTGTTTGTCATTTTTTTTTCAAGAATGTTCATGTAACAGAGAATTTTGGAATGCCTAATTTTTAAAATTGCAAGAAATAGCGTTTTCATCCATGGTTGTACAAACCTAATAGGTATTTTTTGGTGTGTGTGTGTATATATATATATATATATATATGTGTGTGTGTGTGTGTGTGTGTGTGTGCTAGTGTATGTATGTACCATACATATGCATGTGTGTGAAGAGAGGGTGAAAGTATGTTACTGCATTTTCTCACATTTATTCAAATTAATGAAGTTGCTGATTAATTTCTTCAGTCATTTTAAACTAGTAACAACAAATTAATGTCAGCAGACTTTAGACACTTGTCATTTGCCTATTTCAATTTTTAATTTAGAAATTAAATTAATGTACCAGTGTATTTTCATAACAGGTAGGGTTTTTTAAAAATTATTCTGTATTTGTTTGTTTTAACATTTATTAATATTGTCAATATTAGAATAGGAAACAAAGTGAATTTTTCTTTAATAAAGGCAATGGAAATGTTATTAAAAACGAGAATAATGTTGATAAAACAATTTATAAAAATATTAATGAAATGTTAGTGAAAATATTGAAACAATTGTTGATGAAACCTGATAAAATATTCACACATTAAATAGGTAATGTTCAAATTTAGTTATTAATATTATTATTACTTTACTCACACTTATATTCATGTAAGTAGTGTTGACATTGTCTGTTGAAGGAAATGTTTATTAAACCTATTTGAATTTTAAACCACTCAGACCACAGTATCAAGATTTTGATTTTATATGATCTCAGATGATTTCCTTAATGACAGGATAAACAGTAGGAGTTTTTATTCCCTCATGGAGTGATCTAAAAGATGTGAAATGTCTGAGATTCAAGAAATACTGTGTAACTTGAAAGCTGAAGTAATCAGTCTATGTAAATGTCTGTGCACACACACACACATATATATATATATATATATATATATATATATATATAATTTGGTATATTCATTGAGAAAGTACTTGATAAGATACTTCTTCTTCTTCTATGTGCCCTGTCCTTTCAGGTTGTAGGCGATCATGGCTTTCCACGTCTCTCTATCCCTGGTAGCTCTTAGCACGCTTTCTCCTGTTACACCACACAACCCTCGTTTCATCATCCACCTGATCAGATCCCTCAAATATGTTATCCACTGCTTTCCTCTGTCTGTTTTTCCCTCTATCTGGCCTGTTAGTATCAGGTTCTCTAAGCTCTCCTTCCTCATTGCATATCCCAGGAATTTAGCTGTCTCTTCCTGATGCTCAGTATTAATTTCCTTTTTGTTTCAATTTTTTCAAAACCTCATCATTGCTCACATGCTCAATCCATGATATTCACAGCATCTTTCTGTAGAACCACATTTCAGTTGCTTCAAGTCTGTTCTTTATCTTTGATGATATTGTCCAACATTTACTGCCATATTGAATAAGTGGCATCATATAATAATCCAGTACTCTCTTTGTTTCTAACGAAATTGTCCTGTTTCTTTATACTTTACTCAATTTCTGGAATGTTTCCTTTGCCATGCCAATTTGCTTTCAGATCTCTGTGTCGCACTTCCTGTCTTCTGTTACTTTCCGGGTATTTAAATTTTTGTACCTGCTTGATTTTAGTATCCCCCACCTGTATTTGGCATTTTCACAAATATAGACAATGTGATCATTGCAACCAATACTGTATAGTCATTGTCAGTTTCATAGTTAAAAGAATGTTCAAAACATCAGTCAAGGTTCATATCCATTTTATATATATAAGTTTATATTACTTTAAGTAATTCACCTAAAATAAATTTTAAGTTTTTTTTTTTTTTTTTTTTTTTTTTTTTTAATCGTATCACCCCAAGAAGTGTTGACATTGTCTGCTGAAGAAAATATTTATTGAACCTATTTGATTACTTAAAGTTTATTTTGGGTGAATGCTCTTACTTGGTTTTACTTACTCTTAACTGGATGTGTGTTGTGGTGCAGTGGATATCGAGAAGTCAAGTTTGAATTTCCGTTGAATTCTTTGCATTCACTTATGTGCAAATACCTTTGGAGAAAGTTATTAATCTGTCTCTTCCCTCCAATTATGAGTTAAATAACAGGACAGATTCGGTTTGATAGCCTTGGCTGGCAACCAGTCTACCACAGAAAGTAATGGCAACCTACTGCGGAATAATCTTTTGCCCAGTTAGTCATGTTTCTTTCGAGACATGATTGCCCAAGTATGTATCATGTATGGCACTTAACTGACTGACTCTTACTTGAGTAAGTGTAGATTTTTATTACTTAAATGTTATTTTGTACTAGTTATAATGACTTTAAAATCAGTATCCACTACATTTAAGTAATAAAAATCTATCAAATTAGTAAATAAAAAATCTATCCCCCTTTATATATATATATATATATATATATATATAAAATGTGAAAGAATAAATCAAGTTATTTGTAAGGTTTCCAACAAAAACAAATGTACAAAAATATTAAGTGTCTCTAGACATAAACTAAAACAGGGCTGTAACACCATGATACACTAAGTAGCATTTACTTTTATCCAAATTGTAACTCTGAAATGGTGTGGAGATCACCATAGCATGTAACTTAATTACAATTTGGATCAGTCTCTGAGTGCTGTTTTTTTTTTTTCTTTTTTTTTCTTTCTTTTTTTTTCTTGTGGGGGAGGTAAACACACACTAGTGTAAAAATAATTATGATTGTGTGTGTATATATATATATATATATATATACACACAATCATAATAATTTTAATAATATATAATTATAATAATATAAACTATATATATATATATATAGTTTATATTATTTATGGGCCTGAGTGAAACTTGTGGACTTTTATTCCAGAATCCCAAAGAACTGAAACAAATCCCAGAAATCACATTGCTTGAAGACTTTCAACAATTAAAATGGCTATCAGTCAGTTAAGTGCCATACGTGATACACTCTTGGACGATCATGTCTCGAAAGATACATGACTGACTGGGCAGAAGATTATCCTGCAGTAGGTTGCCATTGCTTTTTGTAGTAGACTGGTTGCTGACCAAGGATATAGAACCCAATCTGTTCTGTTATATTATCCCTTAACTGGAAGGATTAGATGGATTAATACCTTTCCCAAGGGTATTTGCGTGTAAGTGAATGCAATGAATTCAGCTAGAATTCAGACTCTGCTCCCTGATTTCTTGTTCCGAGCCGATATCCAATGCACCACAACACACATCCGCACAAATGGCTATCACATAACTTAAAAAGAAAATGACAAAATCAAAATATTGACATTCTACACTACTTTAAACAAAAGGATAGTAAGTCCCCACCCCATCAATACTGGAAAGATTGCTAAAATCTGCAGGACTTGAACCTATTTCCATGATAAGTTGTTTTAAGAGAAAGAATTTATAAAGTTCAGAAATAATAAAAATTGTTCAGTCAGTGAATATAGGCTGTTTCCCTATAAAGAAACTTAATATTAACATTGACTGCATTTGAGATCATAGCATTCCATAGTTAATTGTGATACATAGAAATTTGAATTCAGAGTTGGCCAGGTTGCCTTTTTATTTAACTGCCTTGAGGAGAAGAGATGTATTCTTGATTTTTCCAAGGATATCTCTGTGAAATTGAATATAACAAACTTGAATGAAAGTCAATCACAAATCACTGATTTCTCATCACTGAAAGACAAAATTGACAAAGAGATGAGGCAGAAAATTCTTTTGAGACATGTTTGCCAGTATCCTAAAGGAACACGGTATATAGAAGAACCTTTATATTACCAACATGTCACATTTACAACGGCATACACACAGCCATATATATATATATATATATATATATATATATATATATATAACATAGCACACATGGTATACTATCCAGGTAAATTTTGATAGATGAACTCAATAGAACTCAATGTTAAATTCATTTATTTAATTTAACAGTGTAATGTAATTTAGAAAAGATTTTAGATTATTACAATAGGTAATACATATTTCACCACATATTGCGGCTTTTCAGACCTGAATGGTACAACAGTTGGTCCTCAAAAATCCCCTAAAAAAATTTTCTAAAAAATATGGACATGTGAGCGTCTATGTAACAAAATTTTTTAGGGGATTTTTGGGAACCAACTGTTGTGCCATTTGGGTCTGAAGAGCCACAATATGTATTGTAATAATCTAAAATCTTTTCCAAATTATATATATATATATATATATATAGGGTTGTATGGAAAGTATATGCCAATTTTTAAGCGAAATTAAATGAAAAAAATAATATTTTTGCTAGTGGATTATTATAAATTGAGTCTTTTTGCCAATTCTCATTGTGTATTATAGGTTATTTTCAATCAATGTCTTGAGTTGGTTATTGTCTACAATCACCAACTCTAAACTCTGTGAATGAATTACATAGTTCTGGTAGATAAAGCAACACAGCTCATATCTTTTTTTGTTGCTAGCAAGACATTTTTGCCTTTATAGAAATAAAAAATTATGAAGTGCCTAAAATGTACCTTATAAACTCTCATTTTCATAATGATGCAAAATTGGCAAAAAAATTAAGTAATTTTAAACTTTATTTCTCAAGAGATAGTTTAAAGTGTGCTCTAATTGGAAAAGTAAGTATATTATACCTGTTAATAAATTTGTTGGAACATGAACAACTAAAAATCAGCAAGATCTTTCTGGACTGCCGAATATATATATATATATATATAGTCATCCGCAGCCAGATCTGTTTTGCTGTATCACAGTTCATCAGTACGGTTAGACAGCCGATTACTTTTTACCCAGGATTGAAACCCGACTGAATTGGCATCAGTCAGCAAATCTACCTCTGAGCTACGGGTGCTCGGTAGAAGGAGGCAGACTTTTTAGCATGTATATTATCATTATACATGCCCAATAGCTGAGAGCGTTCTAATTCATTGCTGAATGAATGATGCATAGATGCCAGAGTAGCTACTGTTTTTCAAAGTCTACCATTCTTCCAGAGTGCTCAATCAGGATGTGAGAGTGTAAATATATATATATATATATATATATATACATATATGCACACACACACACACACACACACATACATAAAAAGACAAAAGTAAAACTTATCTTAGTTGATGTGTTTCATCTTCTGTTAGACTTTATCATGGCAAATGCAAAAAGAGAATAAGATTTGAAAATGCTTTGTTTTATATATTTATATGCAATATTTATGGTATATGTGAGTTTTTGTAAATAATTATTATAACTGATTTTCTTTACCAATTTTGTTGGGTAGTTTTTCAATTTTTTTCTTGTTGATTCTTAAACATTATTCAGATTACCATGCATTTGCTCAAGGTTGGGATAAAAAAAAACAAAACAAGGAAAGCAACTGGTTTTATCTCCATTACTTATGTTGAGCAAAGTAAAGTCTGTTTTGAGGGGCATAACTCTTCAGTAAGTTTAGCCTTGATTAAATCTAGCAGTATAGCATGGCGTTGCTTGGGTGGAATGAAAGCTTTAAAACTAATCCATGTTCCTGGAGCTCAGACTCAGTCTAAAGAATATTTGTGTGAACTTTGGTGAGAATCGGATAAAAATTGTGGATCTGTATAAAGGACATACAGTCAGATAAACACACTCACAAACATCTTGCCTTATATATGTATATATATATATTATCGATTTTCTGCACCATTGTAAGAGCTGCAACCTTGAAACTTATGAATATCATTTCTCATGTCTTTGTCTATGAGTGTATCAAATTTGATTAAAATCGGACCACTCCTTCTATAACCCGATTTTTTTTGATAATCAATTATTGATTTTCGATATTTATCGGGGGTACCTCAACACAAAACCTAGCTAAGAACACTCGTGGACGCTTATAGTACAACTGTGTAAATTTTCAAGAAAATCGATTCAGCCGTTTTGGAGTCTTTTTTTTTGTTGATGCATTTTTGTTCAATAGTATTGCAGTCAGATTGGTAGAATGTGAAGATTGGCAGGTTTCACCATCTGCCTTCTTCTATATGTTGGCTAAAAAAGGAATTTTTTTACAGTATTTTACATTATTCAGACTATTGTTCTCATCTTTGTTGCCATATGTATGGCGTTTTGGCCCTTGTATGCTCCGGCCTTCTTCAAGTGCTAGGAATTTCGAACTGAACCCTTTATTACAATCACTGGGGTTTATCATCCTCATTTCTTGCGTAAAGCCTTGATTTGAAGTCATGAGTTATCTCCCTCTAGCCCTGCAAGGAATGACTGCTGTAGCCTGGTATTGGTCTGTATACTGGTCTATATCCACTGGGCCATGGACAAATGGCCCAGTAGACATAAAACTTAGTTAGTTCCTTGCTTGACTCTTAAAGTTATGGGTTAATATCAAACTTCCTAGCACCTGAAGAAGGGCAGAGCATACAACAGCCGAAACATTGTACAAATTGCAACAAAGATGAGGACAGTAGTCCAAATAAAGTTAATACTACCTCATCTCAGAAATATAGACAAATACTGAGGGATTCTTTTTAGTGTGCAGATCACTAATTTGTTGGTGATGAGCTTTGACCAGTATAGTATTCATTGTAACCTTGGCATGTTATATGTTAAGTTCTCTGAGTTGCATGAGATGTTTTTAATTTTGAATTTGGGTTTCTTTAAAGGGAATTTTACGGCCTTGTAATAGGTAGCTGCATACTTGGGAGTGAGATCAGTTGTATCTTTTTACGTAAGGCTCTTTTATTGTGTTTTACAGTTTTGAACTCAATAGTAAGAGGTTTTCAGTTTTTTTGTAATATGTGTATATGTATGTAAAATTCTCAGTTAAAATCTGGTAAAAGCAACAGTATGCTATATTTTCACCTATGTGTTTTGTTTACTGTCAGACTTTATCAAAGCAAAGAAATGAAATTTATTTAAAATAAAGTAACTATAAAAATGTCATTGGTTACTAGAAAAAACATTCATGAAATATTCATAAGATCAACTGAAATTATTATACATTTTAAAAATTGTCATATTTCATGCACAGTATATTAAGATGATTGAAATTAACCACTTTCTTAAATTTTTTAAATTTTTTTGTTTGTTGAATATGTTGGCTTGAGAAAGTATTGGTTTATTTAGGAATGGTGAGCTTAAGGAAAACCGGGTCATAGATTATTATTTTGGTAATATTTAGTGGCAGCATTCTTGAGGATTTTCCTTTTGAGTAAATTATTTTTGCTTTTGATGAGTATGACACTTTTTAGGTCAAAATTGTGGCTGAATTTATTTCTGTGTATGACTGGTGCATTTGTCAAATTGTAATTTATGAAGTCTTTTTTATGTTCATATAGACCTTTTTTTGAATATATATATATATATATATATATATAGTCTACTTGGTCAACAATCTCTCTTTTATAAGGGTTTCATTAACAATGACAGACAAGGTATTATCATTAAGTATGTTAAATAATTTTTCATGTGTTTGTATAATTTTCTTTTCGGAACTCAAATTGTATAAGAATTGACCAAAGGTTTTATACTTTCAACTGCTTTTAGCTATATTTTATATATATATATATATATATATATTCTTGCACTATTATTTTTCCACCCATTCATTTATTTGTTAAAGACAGGAAAAAGTTTTAAAATCTATTTATAAAATCCAAATAAGAATCTGCAATATTATTAGTCCTTAGCTGACATTATGGCTTCTTCACTTTTCTACCACTATAACATTGATTTTCTATGCCTATTCTATAAAATATTTCATGGTAATGGTTTTGATGGGCTTGCCTCTTTGGTACATCGACTTTACAAATTTAGGCCTAGTACTAGATTGGCAGCTAGGTCTCATCATTTTTATGAGTGAAGTTGCAAGATGTAACTATAACTTCTATGCTAACAGCTTCTTCTCTCATACTTCTCACTTTTGGAATTCTCTTCTGGTTTTTTGTTTTCCAGTCAACTAAGATCTTGGAGTCTAAATGACAAATTGGCAACTCTAGAATTCATGAAATGACTAGTATTCTTAATTCCTCTTCATTTTAACATTTCTTCTTAATGTCTTTGTCTTGTTATTGTCTTCCACACACAGTATCCCATTGTGTCTTAATGATGCTATTATCTTGCTTGGGGTGAAATAATTTTTTAAAATCATAAAATTAACCATGTCTTATGTAATCTAAACTTATTTATAAATGGAACTTTGTGTGTGTGTGTGTATCCATTACGTATAAACTCCGAAACGGCTGAACCGATTTTCTTGAAAATTTACACAGTTGTACTATAAGCGTCTCCAAGTGTTCTTAGCTAGGTTTTGTGTCAAGGTACCCCTGATAAATATTGATAATCGAAAAAAGTCGGGTTATAGAAGGAGTGGTTCGATTTTAATCAAATTTGATACACTCATAGACAAAGACATAAGAAACAATATTCAGAAGTTTCAACATTGCAGTCCTTACAATAGTGCAGAAAATTTGATATTGATACCAGGAAACCAAAATTTGACTTACATCCATTCATTTTTCTTTCAGTCTACGGTTTCACTTTAACTGGAAACAATTATTGCTTTTTAGTCTTTCGTGTCAACGCCCAAAGAGTTTGAGCTCCAGGAGCATGGGTTAGTTTTAAAGCTTTCATTACACCCGAGCAACGCCGGGCTAAACTGCTAGTATAAGATATTCAGTAATGTAATCATTTGTTTCTATTTGTAAAAAATTATATATACACAATTTATTCATAATAGCAAGGGTCCAGAGCATGACGGTAAATGACATCAGGCAGCAAGACCTCTGATTTGGAGGTTGTGAGGAGCATGGAACCACCTTTTAATTGCTGTTGTTCCCAGGTCCACCCTGACCCAGAGTTGTTGCTCTGGTTAGGGTCCCAGCTATGGGTAAATAGTTAACCCCCAAACTGGAGTCGAAACACTATGAAAGTATAACAATACACTTTTATAGAAATATGTACTTAAAAATAGACTTTGATAGAAAAATGTTTTTGAAGGAAAAATATTACCAACAATATATTTTTGAAGAAAAAATTATTACTATAACACATTTTTGAAGGAAAAAAATGATTCTCTGCAAAACATTTTTGAATAAAATACTAGAAAACATTTACAGTTTTCTAAAATAGAAAAGAATAAAAACAAAAAAATTGAATTAAAATCCAACTAAATCAACCTTCCCAATATAACTGAGCATTTAAAAAAAATACCTTAAAACCCCACCTTTTTGGCATTAAATAACCCACAGAGGTTGATATGCTGTTAAACAAAACTCAAACTCATAATAGCAAAAAGACAAATATATTTTTAAAATTTGATTCTTTTCCTGTCCATCAGCTGGAAAAAAAATGTGCCTTGCTTGGAACAATGCCAGACAGTTATTTAGCAATGAAATTCTTCATGGGATATTTAAACAACAAAATATAATATTGAAGCAAAGATGTTAAGTATGTTGCTGAATTATATTAAATGATATGTAATTTCTTTAATTGATACAACAATAAGAGTTTGTGAAAATAACACTATAAACTCTTACAATAGTTAATCTTGATAGATAATAAAAAATTACTGACAATAATATTTTTGAATTTTTTTTTTTTTTTTAATCATTTCACCCCGAGCAAGGTGGAAATGCCACTGATGTGCAGGGGGTTACATAAATGTAAAAAGATTAATTAGAAAAGAGTGAGGAGTACAAACTAGTTAGAAAGGAACAATAGAAAGCAGGTGCGATGACAGATACATAGGTGGAGAGAAAGGGAAGGTTATACAGGGGTGGGGAGAGAGCTAGAGTCCAGTGGTTAGTAGATGAGTATTGACTTTGCATTTAAATTTCTGGAGGTTGTAGCCATCAGGAAAGCAAGAATACGGGAGCGAGTTCCACAGGTGGGAAGTGCGAATGATGGAAAAGTACTAATTGTACCAGATAAAATAAGTGTTTATCAATAAATCCGTAGCCTTGACACACTACAATTATCATTATAAATTCTTGATATATATTCTGAAGTCATGTCATCTTTTATGTGCCATTTCCCTTCAGGATATTAGCAATCATGGCTCTCCACAATTTCCTGCTCTTTGTCGCTCTTAGTAAATTTTGTCTTTTTGCTATCTCTCCTATCTTCAGTCCATGGTATTCACAACATCCTTTGTAGAACCATATTTCTATTATTTTAAGTCTCTTCTTCATCTGTGAGAAGATTGTCCAGGACAAACATTACTTTATTTATTATTTTATTAATATCTGTTGGGCTCAGCTTGTTCAGGTCAGAATGGAAGGAAAAAACGTGAAAACGTTGTGATGTTTGAAAACAAGATGATAGACAATAAATTAGTTTAAATTAATCACTTTCAGAAATGCATAAATAAAAAAATGTGCCAATGTACAACATTAATTTACAAATTGTTTAACTGTATGAAAAACTGTATGTATAGAATTTGATGTTTGTTTCTAAAATTTTCATTTTGACACTAACGTCAGTCAGGAATATTAAAATACATAACCTGATATGGTTTATAATTCTGGTAATATTGATTTGTTTTATATGGTTTAACATTTTGCAGGTTGTTTAACGTCAGCAAATATTTTGAGATAGTATGAATTTTTTTTTTTTTTTTTTTAGATAATAATGATTTACTGATGAATGTACAACTAATTAACCCATAGTTGTTGGGAAAAGAGACAGATTCTGTTGTGTGTAGGGAGATTCATGTATTGAATTCCTTGCATAGATAATAATGATTTACTGATGAATGTACAACTAATTAACCCATAGTTGTTGGGAAAAGTGATAGATTCTGTTTTCCAAGTGTATTTGCAAACACATAGATACAACAAACCTGACTTGAATTAGAACTCAGCTCTCCAATATACAATTATGAGCCATTATCCATTACACCACCCATATGTCTAAGCTTACAACAGCAGGTATTCCCAAGCAGTCACCAATCTAGGTTATGAGCAGGCTCGTTGATGCTTAACTCGATAATTATATGAGAACCAATGTTTCAACTCGATATGGTCATAAGCCTGATGTTTGAGAGAATGTGTGTAGCGAGATTCATGCATATATATACAATTTTTTTTTTGTGCATATCTTATTACAGGTGATGGACAGATAAGGCAAATAATACATTGGAAAGTTCTCTTCAATCCTTTCAGTCGCTCCTTTATATTTTTTGGCATTGAAAATGTTCTTCTAAAGTATGGAAACCATTCACATGCTTGGTGCCATCTTACAAATTCTGGCTCATCCTCTTCTGTTATATGTAAAAATATATATATTGGCTCTATAAATAAATAATCTTATTTACATCAAGCTCTCTGGCTGGATCAGTTTTAATATTTAATTTTTCAATTAATATTAATAGGATCTTCTTTGAGATTTTACCAATAAGACTCATCCTTTTGGATTTAAATCTCTCTCTCTCTCTCTCTCTCTCTCTATATATATATATATATATATATATATATACACACACACACACACACACACAAGCATATGTTCTCTTTACACATATACACATGTGTGTCAGTGAAGAGAGGAAGGGAGATAACCTCTGTGTGCGTGTGGAGTAAAAGAACTAGTGTATTATGTCTGTATACAGAGAAGAAGACATTTTTTTTTTGTGTGAGTAAGATGGTATACAGTATTATAAAGGAGAGAGGGTGATATAGTGTGTGTTTTCATGTATTTTTTGCTGTTAATTAAAATTTTATTTAGAATGAATCAAGCAGGAAATGAATTCCAAAATTGTCCATCATTGTGTGTGTATATGTGACTTAAGTGTATACAAATATACATGCAGATATACACACAGGTATCCATCTACACACACACACACACAAAGAACATGTTTACAACAAATCTTGTCCACAAACATGCACACATATAGAATCACTGGTGTACATACAAATATACACACAGAGAGGCATACACAATAAGCTAACAAAAAAATAATGGAAAAATTAAAAAAAACAAAGGCCAGAAAACATCAATGAAAAATTTTTCTGATGGGGAAAATAAGACAAAAAAAACAACTTTTGTCTTAAATCTGAGTTCAGTTGAATAGAAAGCAGGAAGTGAGTCAGCACTAACGGAACAAAAAATGTTCTTGATTTGATCTTCATTAAGAGTAAGACTATTGTACCCAACTATACCTTAAGGCATATATTACTCATCTAAAATTCTCAGTGTTTAGTGTCTGCACCAAAAAAAAAAAAAAAAAAAAAAAAATGGTCAAGGAACACTGACTGTCTTCCTTGCCTATGGAATACCTATAACAAAACTAAGATTCCTTATCTCTTTTGCTTCCTCTGACTACAAAATAGAAAAACCAAACAAAGAACAATTTCTAATTGGTGCTGATGAAACATTTTTTAACAAATTCAGTGCTGAACAGTATTGAAGAAATTATTAGAAACAAAGAAAAAAATGCAGAACTTTTTTCCTAAAGATCTGTAACAATTTTTTTTAATGGGTTCACATTTTGTGGAGGTGGCAGAACATTTAATTAAATGGAACTCACTAATGAAGTTTGAATTTTGGTTAAGCCGATTTACATTTGATTTTCATAGCCTTTAAGACAAGTCTCTACTTCTCAATGATTTTGTTATTCATCTGTTTCATAATCATATTAAATGTAAACAAATATCAGAAAACAAATGAATTAGTAGAAATTAACCAAGACATTGTTTCATCTTAGAATTTTGCATAACTTAAAACTGTTATAGTGGAACACCCTGCCATCCCCGAGAATAGAATGCTCTACTTTATAAAAGATGGTAACGAGCGGTACAAATGGGAAAAGTCTTAGGTGAAGGCATTCAATATTTGATAGTCAATTCAGCTTCAACCCGTGACTTGCCTATATGTGTATTATTGTTACTTGTACCTTAGTACAATAAGTCTGTATTTCTTATTCCTGGTGTGGAGTTCCCTACTTCAACTGATCATTTTATACTGTATTCCTTTTCAGGATATATCAAAAACATTGTTTCATTCTGTTTTCTCTGGCTACCAATGTTACTACCTTAAATGGTATCAACAAAAAGAAGCATTTCTTTTTCGTTACTTGTTATATTAAGAGTGGCAGCTTGGATTCTAAGAGGCAATAAAAGGAAAAACATCACAGGAATGCACGTCACACATTGGCTCAGTGTCCTTCCACAGGTGGTCTTAGCTGGCTGCTAACCTGGGTGTGGAAGATGTATCAAGGCTTTAGAATTCTTGAAACCCCTTGTTGAATTCACACCATTTTGGACTTGTATCTAAAACCCGAATGTGTGTTGTGGTACAGTGGATATTGAATCAGAATGATAAATCAGGGTGCCAAGTTCAAATTCCAGTTGAATTCCTTGCATTCACTTATGCACAAATACCCTTGGGAAAGGTATTAATCTTTCTCTTCCCTTCAGTTATGGGTTAAATAATGGGACAGATTGGGTTCTATAGCCTTGATGGGCAACTAGTCTATCACAGAAAGCAATGGCAACCTACTGCAGGATAATCTTCTGCCCAGTCAGTCATGTCTCTTTCAAGACATGATTGCCCAAAGCGTGTATCATGTATGGCGCTTAAATGATCTAAAACCCAGACAAAGGCAATCCATCACTATCAGAATACCCCGTCTGTGTATTTAAGAAGTTTGTTACTTCAAGGTATAAGCAAACAAAAGATGGAAATTCAGACTATTATGTGTTATAAGTCTCTTTTAAAATTTATTCTAAAGCCTTACAGTTTTGTTAAATTGATAAATAATGAATTAGTTAAAAATTGTAAAGCAGCAAAAAAAAAAAAATTAGTAAAAAAAAAATGCAATAAATGTCTAGTTAAATATCTGAAAATTTAAAAGATATTTTCTATTGTCTCAGTTTAAATGTCCTTATTGTTTTTAGGTGACATACTTCTTAACAGAACAGCATTTTAGTCATGTACTAAAAAAGGAAAAACATTATCTTCTAAAGACCCAACATTTCACCAATTTGCCTCAAGTCAATGTAACAGGTTCATCACAAGAGATACAGGGATTATCTAAAAAAAATTACCTTTGAATCCTGCAGTATCAAATAGATAATAGAGATTGCTGACAGTCTTTGTGGCGTCACAAAATTTTCCAGGTGACCACACACACTGAGTAAGGGCAGAGGTAGCAATGGAAATTTGGTGACCCTTCCAGCCATCAATTCCATTCTTCTGCAGAATAACCTGTCTTGTGAATTGACAATTTCACAGAGAAAATTACCTCTGGAATCCTTATTTAAGAAGCAAAGTTATATTACAAATATCTAGAACCTCAATTGTGGTAGTGCTTGGGGTTCAAGCTTGATTGGGGCCCCCACACAATGTGGCAGTGCATTGTGAGCCTTGTTAACTTATCAGCATTTGCTTTTATCTAACTACATCAGAGCTATATTACAAATTAAACTAAGCACAAATGAACATTATAGAATTAATAATTTTTCACAAATTTTGGTATCATTCTAAAGTCTATTCTTTATTTTTTTATTCAAACTTGTTTTGCTCATACTAAGTCTAAAAAAACAATCACTATTTAAAATTTACTATTTTTTATTCATAATGTTGAATTTGTTAAATTAAACTTTTTAACAAGAAAAATCACAAGTTGATGCTAAAAATTGCTGCAAAACATTGTTGATTTATCTCAGAGGAACTGAAATATTTTGACATGTCTCTAATTTGTATTTAGATACATTGTATTTATTTTAACCATTTCTAGTTGAATTGCTCACTTATATTGCATCTGACCAATTATTTTACATAATTAGATTATTATAAAATTTGTATTTTATATGAATACTATCTTCTGAAAATTGAGATTTACTTGAGTGAGGTGGGCATATTATAAATTCAGTTGGGGGTGGAGACACAAGACCTTTGCACTGGTTCTGCATGTATCTATCCATTTCTAAAGAAAAGTTGTTTTTTTTTTTAACTTATTAATGTGGATGTGCATTGTGGTGCAGTGGGTATCAACTCGGAATGACAAATGGGGGTGCCGAGTTTCAATCCCAGTTGAATTCCTTGCATTCACTTATGCACAAACACCCTTGGGAAAGGCATTAATCCGTCTCTTCCCTTCAGTTATGGGTTAAATAGGACAGATTGGGTTTTATAGCCTTGGTGGGCAACCAGTCTACCACAGGAAGCAATGGCAACCTACTGCAGGATAATCTTCTGCCCAGTCATTCATGTTTCTTTCGAGACATTATTGCCCAAAGCGTGTATCATGTATGGCACTTAACTGACTGATATTTAAGTATGCACTTGATTTGTTTTGGTAACATTTTCAGTGATCGGCCTTATATGTTACACCTTGAGAAAGCAAAGAGGAAAGGTTTATCCTCTCTTTATTAAACTTTAAAGAATTTAATATCCAGTTTAAAATATCATGACAAAGACTTAAACATGGATATCATGTGCTTAGTGTCTCTAGTCTTATAAAGGATTTTTTTAAATATAAAAATAACTGTTAAATTGATCTTTTATTGAGGCACACCTTTCTTACCTTTCAAGGTGCATCAGTGTGCACAGATTGAGAAATACTGCTTTAAACATTAAATGTAGCCAATACTAATATCTTAGTAGATTCTCCATTTTCTCTATTTTTTGTCTTTCACCAAACTGAGTATTTGCGAGTTCTTATAAAAATAAAAAAAGCACCTTCCAGCAGGATTTGAATCTGCATCACCCTTCTGTTAGATCAAGATGCTTTTAACTGACTCTGCCATGAAGAGTGTCATAGATTAAGCAAGGTTCTTCATTTAATATAATTTCTCAAATATTCAGTTTGGTAGACAAAAATAAATGCACTGTCTAAAAAATAAATAGAGCATCTACTCAAGTATGAGTATCCACTAAAAATAAAGTGATAATGCAGAAATACTATATCTTGTAAACTCTAAAAAAAGAATTAAAAAAAAAATGATTACAAATAACAGTGGCATTAACCATAGAAAACAACTCAACATCAATAAAATTTTACTAAATTTATGAACAAATATACTAAAATATTTTTTATGAATAACAAAAATAAAAGAAATAAAACACTTGACAATATGAATTGACATGATACTTTTAAAAATCTGATACATGAAAACAAAATATTTGAAAATAGATGAAATTGGTATAACACAAAGCAAAAGACACAAAAAGTATTCAGATATTAGGCAATTTATATTTAAACTTTCACCAAATACTAAAAAAAATACCTTTAATAGAATTTGTGTTGATATTTAACAAAACTTGTATAAATCGAATTATATATAAAAACATTGTATGATTAACTGGGTGTTGTTTTGTTATATTTATGGGGAAATTACAGCCTCTTTTCTCCTCTTTGTCTCTTTTTTTGTCATATACATATATATATATATATATATATATATGTTTATTTTTTAATCTCACATTTTTATTGCTTCAAATCTAATACAAAGTATTTACTATAGTATTTGTATATATATATATATATATATATAGTCATCTGCAGACAGATCTGTTTTGCTGTATCACAGCTCATCAGTACGGTTAGACTCCGATTGCTTTTTAACTCAGGATTGAAACCCGACTGAATTGGCATCAGGCAGCAATTCTACCTCTGGGATATATATATATACACACACACACACACACAAATAAAAAATTTGAAATTTATGATTGTATGATTATTTCTGCAATCTGAATTCACTTCATTGGAAATCTTTAATATTAAGGAAAACTTCAAAACTGTGTGTGAGTGTGTGTGGGTAAAGAAACTGGAAGAAGGCTTGCAAGCAAAAAAGAAAAAGCATAGTGAATAGGAAAGAAAAAAAAGGGGGAAGAGGAAATTGTATATATATATATATATATATATATATATATAAAACTTACCAAATTGTCAGTCTTGGTCAAACAAATATATAGGTCAGTAGTGGGTATATACAGGGTGCAGCAGATACACTGTCTGAATAATGGTAAGACATCAGCTAGATAAAGGTACCATTGCCACTAATGTCTTACCATTATGCGCGAGATATTTCAGCCACACACTATTTGAGAACTGATTTTATTCGAACACTTTTAGCTTTTGAACGAACCATTTTCAAGATTCTGTAATTGTTTACTACAAAATTTATTGTTCAATAATTATTCGCTATTTTCTAAATTCACTCATAAATTTCAAATGAATAATATTTGTTTAATTTAATGAGAATCCAGAAGACAAAATCGTGTAAAATACTTGTCAGGAGAATGTATCATTTAGCATCATAATGCACTAATGTCACGGTAATTTTACTTTGTTCCTCTTTTTTGTATAGGGTAAATATTCCAATACAAAAGGTTTGTGGTCTGACTGATGCACTCCACAGTCCATTTAGAGATTGGCTCAAAAGATATCATTAAATTGGTTGGAAGTTGAATACAAGTCCAGCACTGGTCCCAAGACTCTGCTGCCTCTGTGTTGAGTCCTTTTTCATTCAGCTGAGTGCATTTCTGACCATTTCATTTTGGCCACCATTGAATTGGCAAACCTCCAACAATCTACCCTAATGCTTAAACAGAAAAATTCACACTTGAGTGTATGTATGTATCTATATATATATATATATATATACACACACACACACAAATGTTTGTGTGTATATATATATATATATACACACACACAAATGTTTGTGTATATATAAATATAACCACACACTCACAAATGTTTGCATATATATATATATACATATATACATACGCACACACACTCACAAATGTTTGCATATATATACACACACACACACACTCACTCACAAATGTTTGCATATATATATATATATAGACACTCACTCACAAATGTTTGTGTATATATATATATATATATATATACACACACACATACTCATAAATGTTTGCATATATATATATACACATACTCACAAATGTTTGCATATATATACACACACACACACACTCACTCACAAATGTTTGCATATATATATATATATATATATATATAGACACTCACTCACAAATGTTTGTGTATATATATATATATACACACACACATACTCATAAATGTTTGCATATATATATATATATATATATATACACACACTCACAAATGTTTGCACATATATATGAGATAAATTCATTATATTAATTGTCTATCACATCTGACTTTTGATCTAATCTTTTCCCTGTATAATGCTTGATTTATTAAGATATTTATCAATGAATGGTGAATTATGTATATAATGTTCACCTGCATGCTTTAGTATATACCAGTCATTAATAAAATTTCACAGTACCCATTTACATACACATGTGCTTGTGTGTTGGAATGCACACACATATATTTATGGGTGCATGACTGAATGGTTAGAACATTTCTTTTCTGTCCATGAAGCCTATGTTTGAATCTCATCATACTCGATTTTTTAGAAAGGTGACTTTTGGATATTATTGGTCTGGAGGAGGGGATTCCAGCATGTGCCATGTTTGGAAAGTGCCTGAAAAACCATACTACAGGTTGACTCAAGCCTTGTGAGTGAAACTGGGTAGATGGCTCTCTTTGAGGAGTGACTGATGGTTGTTCTAGATCAAAGTCACAAGTCATCATGACTGAGGGTTTGAGCATCCTGGTGTTGTTCAGACTGTTGATCACGCTAGAAAACACGCTCTCTCCCATAAACTGTAACTAAAGTCTGCTCAGCATAGTTGCAGTATAAACCACAGGTGAGCTCTTTGGGTGTTGAATAAGCACAAATGTGCTCGAGCAAGCATCTGTAATAGGGGTTAGCTGGCCACCTCAGTAAACAGGTATCCTCAAATTTGAGAGTCCAGCCATTATTTTATGTATATGTTCTGTCTGTTTTTCATTGAAAGCAATGGATAAGAAAGATCTTTTAATTTTTTTTTTTTCAAGTTTTTCTTTTTGGGATATGCTAAAGGAGTGATGAAACAATCCATAATGATTTTCCCAAGAACTTACGACCAATTCATTAACTATTTTCAGGTGTAGTTGGTAAAAGTAGTAGTAATTCTAAGGTGTGCAAGAGAAATGCTTCCATTGTTAATTAAAGATAGACTGAGGCTTGGCTTGAATTGTTTCACACAAAGAGCCTCCACAATCTTTAGACATTGTGTGTGCATAAATGCATTTATAGGAAATAAAGTTGCAACAAATTGGATGACATGCTGATATTACTTGAGCTCATATATGACTTCTTGTGATAGAATTTTCAGTTCTCAGCTACCTTGTAAAAATACCTCTCAAACCTGTTCACTGTATATATGTCTGAGCTTTAGATTCTATTACCTGGTGTGATAAGGATAACTTTTCTGAAAGCTTATAATGCAGTTTAGTCATTTGTGAAGGTTCTGATTGTGAGCTTTCTCAAGGCTATGTGGTCATTTCAGAAAACTATTGTCCATGTTACATGTGATGTCTCATTAATACTTCAATGTCTGAAATGGATGTCAAATGAACATTCCTACCAGCTGAGGATAGCCAAATTAGTACAGATCCTCAGTAAGACTGAAGCATTGTAAGGTGCTACAGAATGCATAGAACTAGCCCAAAATAGCAAATTCTCCCATGCAGTATTTTATATTTCTAAGATGGATATTGTAATTATTTATATTCTTTGCACTGTTGTCCTCATTTTTGCTGCCATATTCACCTTCAATATCTGTCTATATTTCTGAGATGAGGCATTGTAATTATTTGTGATATTTACATTGTTTAGACTGTTGTCCTCATTTTTGTTGCTAAAGGACATAGTGGATAAAATCATTGTTTGGATTCAGTGACTTGACCCAAAACGTCATTTTAATACCTGGCTACAGCAGAGGTGAAGAGAAAACTTAGTCGAGTTAAAAAGAAATAACTGATACTGAAACACATGGAAGAGGCATGACTCACTGAATTAGAACAATCTACTCTGGTAAATGAAATAAAGGGTTCAACTCAAAATTCCAATCGCCTGAAGAAGGTCAGTGTACAACATCCAAAAATGCTGTGAAGATGGCAAAAATGAGAACAGTATGAACAATGTAAATAGCATAAATAATCTACCATATTGACCAGAACTTTGAACTAAATTCAGATTAGGTGTTTTGAACTTTATGGGTGGGGAATCTTGACAGCGAAGTTTTCATTTAATTTTTTACAGAAGACTAAAAATATAGGAAAATGGTTTGTAATGTTAAAGCAATAGAAGAGGGAAGATGCGTGATTTGATTTTTTTCAGAGGGAAACTACTGACAAATTTTAAGCACACCTGCAAAATAAAAAAATCAATGTGTTAAAAAGGTCAGTTTTTCCTCTTGATACTGCTATTAGTGTATGCAACTCCATGGCCAACTTGACACCTATGCTATTACCTATTTCTTTTCTTACAAGGAACAATGCCTTCCCTGAAATTAAGCAAGGAACAAAACCTGAAGAAAATTCCTTTTTATTCAGTCTGTGATGCATTGAAAACAAAAAAAAAATAAAATAAAAGTAAAACCAAAAAAAACAAAGCAAATGTGGCCACAGTGTTATCAGCATGGACATTTTGGGTATCATTTACATGAATTAGAAAGAGTTAGACAACTGTATTTTAACTTATAAACCATGGCATTAATATCTCCAAATAATGAAAATTCTCTCTCTCTCTCTCTCTCTCTCTATATATATATATATATATATATATATATTTATATGTATATAAAATGATTTGTTTGAACATTATTCTTTATCAATACTCGTAATTAAGTAGATATTCTATTTTTAATTAAACAATATTATATTTTTATATCTACCGGCCTGATTATTGACGATAAATTTTTTGTTACGAAAATGTGTGTCTTTCGGCAGGATTTAAACCTGTGACCCCTATCTACATAGGGGAAGTTACCATATGGTTATTGTGATAGATCAAAAACTGTGTTATATAAGCTTGATTAAAACCTCGTTTAGACTAATGGTCATTCGAGGTCGAGAGGTCTAAGACATGCCAGATCATATGGTAGCTTCCCCTATGTGCCATACAATCTTGAAAAATTTGAATTTTTCATATGTAAAATATATATTGGCTCTGTAAACAAATAATTTTAATTACATTGAGTCCTATGATTAGTTGTTATAATATTTAATTCTTAATAATCAATATTAATAGGATCTCCTTTGGGATTTACCATCAACTCACTTCCTTTTAGATTTAAATATATATATATATATATATATATATATATATATATATTTAGTATATCGAGGCAGCAAGTAATTTTCCAGACATATGCTATTAAATATAAGAGACAATGAATGTCTATTATGTTTAATCATGAGCGTTCTAAACGTCGTATTTTTGCTTTAATTTCGGTTGAAAATAAAGACAAAAATTCTCCAACATTTGGATAATTATTTATTGGTTTTCTTCTAAGCTTTCGGCTCACATGAGCCATCTTCAGAGGTAGTTTAAACTGAAATATTATAAAATCCACCATCACCGACGATTTTATTTTGTGTTGACATAAAACTCCGCTTGGCAACGGCAATAGTTACCAAAAATAATAAACGCAGTTCTTAAGTTTGCGATGCGGTTTTATGACGTCACACCGCGGGATAGCGCGAAATGACAACAAAACCATCTAGTCAAATGCAATGTAATATGTTATTTCCTGTTTTAAAGTTGATTTTATTGAGTGTTGGTTGTTTTGATTTGATGTACATGGCCTCCAATATCTGCAGGTTCCTCTTACTGTGTGTATGAGTAAGGATCACCGTATTGTTGACCAAAATCTGTCTGATATTACCTACATGTTTATGTTTTTCAGAGAAATGTTGTTTAATAGTACTCTGATCAGAAAGATGGCATGTAAGTCTACGGGAGAGCGTGGTTGTGGTAAAACCAATATATGTACTAGGTTTTTGAGTAGTATCAGAGATGCAATCTCTGAATGGGCATGTAAATTGGTACACTACATTGGTTTTTTGTAAAGAATTTAGTTTAGTGCCTGTTGGGTTATTATAGACTATGAGGTCAATTGTTTTAAACTTTTTATAATATATAGTGAGTTTAATTTGATTATTACTTTCGACTGGTTTAACATTTCTACGTATTATGTTTTTGAGAGTTTTTTCATCTTGTTTATAATTATTATGTATTTGGTTGCAATAGTATAAGTTAATAGTGTTATGTTTATTTTGATGTAAACCATTATTATTAATATTATCATTATTGTTAGAGCTATTGTTAAGTTTGTTGAGATACATTTTAATTTGTTGATCAATAACGGAGTTAGGAAATTCATTATTGACTAGTGTTTGCTTAATGTTGTGTAATTCTTTATAAAATATAGATTTCGAAGAAGATATCATTTGTGTGCGTTGAAGTAAGTTTTTTATAACAGCTAACTTATATCGTTGGGGACATTCACTATTATAATTAAGAAGACACGAATTTATGCTAGTTGGTTTCCTATATAGAGAAGTAGTAAATTTATGTGTGCTAGAATCAATGAATACATCAAGGAATGGGAGTTTGTTATTAATATTAAGTTCTAATGTAAATTTCAGGACGGAGTGACTTTCAAATTTGTTTTTAAGATATTTAATTTGATCGATATTCTTAGCTAAAACAAAGATGTCATCTATATATCTTACATATATAGAGGGTTTATTGTTGTCATTAATTATTTTATTTTCTAGATTTGCCATATAATAATTAGAAAAGAGGGGACCTAAAGGAGATCCCATCGCAATACCATCTATTTGTGTATAAATATTGCCTAAGGGATCGTGAAAGGGTACTTGTGTGGTGCATGCTAATAATAGTTTTTTTAATATAGTGGGTTTAATATTGATTGATGGGAGAGTAGCATGGTTGTATACATCACGGATAATGATGTCAATTGTTTCCTGGACGGGAACATTTGTGAATAAGTTTTGAACATCCAAAGATGCAATCATTTGATTATTAGGTTTTACGGAATGGAGAATCTGTAAAAATTCGTCCGTGGAGTTAATGCTATATTTACTAGGAAGATAGGGAGTAATTAGTTTGTTAAGTGTTTTGGAAAGGTTGTATATTGGTGTGGGTATTTGAGAAATGATAGGTCGGAGGGGATGATCTTTTTTATGGATTTTTACATTTCCATAAAGGTAGCCGAAGGGCTGATAATCACCTATAATCTTTTGAAGTTTATAGGATCCTATTTCAGCATTGTTTGAAGTAATGAGTTTGTTAATATGTTTTTTAAGTTGGGTTGTGGTATTACAAGTTAATTTTTTAAATTTGTTGTGATCGTCGAGAATGGCCTGTAATTTGGAGTAATATTCCTGTTTGTTTAAAATAACAAAAGTATTGGTTTTATCGGCACGTCGGATAACAATATTTTTGTTATTTTTTAGATGTGTGGCTGCTTTTATGAGAGGCATATTTATAATATCATTAGGATTTTTATGGTAACGGTGTTTGATTGATTCAGCTTTGAGTAATTCTTTTAAGCCTACCTGTGTAGTAATATGGTTGTCCTGTTCGAGTTGAAGTATTTGTTGGTATAAAGCTTCAATTTCCATTTGTTTAAACATTGAATTAGGTTTCCGAGCGACATGAAAATTTGGTCCGAGATTAAGGAATTCTATTTCATCTGGAGTAAGTTGGTAATCCGATAGGTTAATGAAGTTGTCATTGATGTTTGGTAAGAGTATTTTTCCTTTATATAATTTGTTTAGCTTTTTTTGGATGACTTGTTTATGGGATTCATGTTCCTTTTGTGTTGTATTGTATAATAAATCCAATATTTCCTTGAATTTTTCACTTGTGGTAGAAGACTGTAAAATTTCTTTGATGTGTACAATTTCAGTGTTGATTTCTTGTAATTCCTGTTTGGCTTGTGTGCATTTGAGTAGTATCAGAGATTGCATCTCTGATACTACTCAAAAACCTAGTACATATATTGGTTTTACCACAACCACGCTCTCCCGTAGACTTACATGCCATCTTTCTGATCAGAGTACTATTAAACAACATTTCTCTGAAAAACATAAACATGTAGGTAATATCAGACAGATTTTGGTCAACAATACGGTGATCCTTACTCATACACACAGTAAGAGGAACCTGCAGATATTGGAGGCCATGTACATCAAATCAAAACAACCAACACTCAATAAAATCAACTTTAAAACAGGAAATAACATATTACATTGCATTTGACTAGATGGTTTTGTTGTCATTTCGCGCTATCCCGCGGTGTGACGTCATAAAACCGCATCGCAAACTTAAGAACTGCGTTTATTATTTTTGGTAACTATTGCCGTTGCCAAGCGGAGTTTTATGTCAACACAAAATAAAATCGTCGGTGATGGTGGATTTTATAATATTTCAGTTTAAACTACCTCTCTGAAGATGGCTCATGTGAGCCGAAAGCTTAGAAGAAAACCAATAAATAATTATCCAAATGTTGGAGAATTTTTGTCTTTATTTTCAACCGAAATTAAAGCAAAAATACGACGTTTAGAACGGCTCATGATTAAACATAATAGACATTCATTGTCTCTTATATTTAATAGCATATGTCTGGAAAATATATATATATATATATAATTCTCTACATCTCTCTGTACATCTCTCTCTCTCTCTCTAGTTCTCTACATCTCTCTAGTTCTGTACATCTCTTTCTCTCTCTCTCTAGTTCTTTACATCTCTCTCTCTCTAGTTCTTTACATCTCTCTCTCTCTAGTTCTTTACATCTCTCTCTTTATATCTTGTTCTGCATCTCTCTCACGCTCTCACTCTCTAGCTCTCTTGCTCTAGCTCTCACTCTCTTTTGCTCGCTTTGTGTGTGTTGTATGCTTTATGCCCATGCATATCTGTTTGTGTGTGTGTGTGTGTGTGTGGAGTTGGGTGCGTTAAAAGTTCTCAGAATGACTAAAAATCTTTTCCTCAACTCCAACCCCAAAATTTGATGTTTGGTCATCTGTCAGAATTTGGTAAGTGAATCAAGCTTGAACTTTTCCGCACCCTCTCCTATATGTGAGCAGCATATTTAAATGCCAGTGCTGACAGAAATATTCGCCCTCTTAATTTAACGGCTGCACAAACTGACAGATATCAAATTCATCTCTCTCGAAAGTGTTGCTTTTGATAACACTTCCCACTCTTTCTTTTCCATTCGCTCTTTCCCTCAGGGACCAAGCATTTCAGACTCAATCCTAATCACAACAACATGTTTCAGAATCAATTTGAACTCAAATCTCTTTTGCTTTCTAACCAAGAAGCATATTTTTAATCACTGGCTTTCTCATTGTCTTAGTAATAAAATTATAACAATGACCAGTATTACTTGAAATGATTAGATGAAACATTAGCAATTAGGACTAGTTTTTAACTAGTATTTCTTAATCTTTGGAGATGAGGAATTTTTATTATATTCTTTGTTACTCAGATTATTATGTTCACCTTGGTGGCTGTACTCACTGCATTTTGACTTATCTGCACTCTTCTGATATCTGACTTTGTACTCAATATTTTTGGAATTTCAAACACTTTATTCACTTAATAAGAGTATATTGTTCTTATTGTGATTTTCGGATTTAGGGGAGATAACCCATGTCAGTTAATATTCAAGTCTTATTCAAGACTTGAGGAGAAACGTTTGGTTCATATATTTAAATTCATAAACTAAAGGTACCAAATAGGAAAGCAATTACCATGAAAATATTTACAGAAAATGTACATGGAAGGTACCATTTTTGATGGCATACAAGATGCACCCCAATTTTAGCAGGCCAAATCAACAGAAATTGGTAATTAGTAAACTTACTAGTAAATGGTACAGCCTAAGATATATTTATGATGTGTGATTTTGGTTAAACAAGCCATGCTTACAATTAAGTAAAAAATAATAAAAAAGAAATACATTACGAAATCTAAATAAAAACAAAGCATAGAGCATATTCACTCTTTTCTTTATTTTTCTTCAATTGGAGTAGATAGACTAAACACTCCATCCACGTCTATTGAACAGGTGAAGAGGCTCATCCCTTGTTTCCTGTTTAGGATACGGTTTCCAGTTTTCTCTTTTCCAATCTTTTCACTCTTTTCTTTACTTTTTTCAATTAGAGTAGATAGACTAAACTATCGCCTGATTCACACTCCACCCACGTCTATTGAACAGGTGAAGAGGCTCATCCCTTGTTCCCTGTTTAGGATGTGGTTTCTGGCTTTCTCTTTTTTCAATCTTTTTACTCTTACGTAGCCCCCTGCACATCAGTGGCATTATCGCCTTGCTTGGTGTGATATGATTTTTTTTTAAAATATAAGATGTAGTGGAATTTTAAAAGATATTTTTAGTAAAAAAAAAAGTGTGCCTTATATGCCGTCAAATATGGTACATTACATTTGTGGGGAAAAATGACTGAATTTGGGATGCCAGGTCCAGACCAATAACATTGCAGATTCTTTAGATTTTATCAAGCATCTCTAAATATATAGCAGAAGCAACAACCCAGATGTGGCTGCAATATTCAATGCATTCTAGAGTGGTAGACATGTATACAGGTACAAAAATTTAAATACCTGGGAAGCGTTATAACAGAAGACAAAAAGTGTGACACAGAGATTCGAATGCGAATTGGCATGGCAAAAGAAGCATTCCAGAAGTTGAGTAAAGTATTAAGAAACAGGAAAATTTTTCTAGAAACAAAGAAGAGAGTACTGGATTGCTACGTGATGTCAGTTCTTCAATATGGTAATGAATGCTGGACATTATCATCAAAGATGAAGATAAAGCTTGAACCAACTAAAATGTGGTTCTACAGAAAGATACTGCAAATATCATGGCTTGAGCATGTGAGCAATGATGAGGTTTTGAAAAGGAGTGAAACGAAAAGGAAATTAATACTGAGCATCAATAAGAGAAAGCTAAAGTTCCTGGGACATGCAATGAGGAAGGAGGGCTTAGAGAACCTGATACTAACAGGCCAGATAGAGGGAAAAAGAGACAGGGGAAAGCAGTGGATAACATATTTGAAGGACCTGATCTGGTGGATGACGGAACGAGGATTGCATGATGTAACAGGAGAAGGTGTGCTCAGAGCCACCAGAGATAGGGAAACGTGGAAAGCCATGATCGCCTACGTCCTGAAGGGACAGGGCACATAGAAGAAGAAGACTTGTAAGCATTTATGTACACATTCATTAGGTTACATGGTTTTGTTTTTTTTTAGGAATATCTGATTACAAATAAATCTAGAGGAAAAGAACCCCCAAAACAGCGATATGTGTACTTTGAAAGAGAAAATAGAGTAAACAATGATAGTGACATAATGCTAAGAATGATACAAGGAGTGCCTGAATAAGTGTTGTGTATGGAGAGCATCGATGTGTGTTGGACTGTTTTTAAAAAAAAAATAAAATTTAGGGAGCAAAACATTTTATTTCTATATCCATTTCTTATTTGTCTATATTTTTTAGATGAGATATTGTAACGACTTCTTCTATGTGCCCTGTCCCTTCAGGACGTAAGCTTTTCATGGTTCTTCACATCTCCCTATCCCTTGTAGCTCTTACTATGTTTGCTCCTGTTACACCCAGGAACATACATTATTTATATTGTTCAGAATGTTGTCCTTGGCATTATTGTCATATTCAATGAATTTCGGTCGTATGTTCTGGCCTTCTTCAAGTGATATTTTTTTTTTTATAAGCGTTTCACCCCGAGCAAGGCATGTCACTGCCACTACTGTGCAGGGGGCTACGTAGAGTGGAGAAAGGCTGGTTAAATATAGGAAATAACAGAGGGTGGGTGATAGGCGGGTGAGGATACTGAGAATGAGGGTTGGGTAGATGAGAGTTTTGTGAGAATAGTTGGGAGTTAGTGTGATAGGAGGTGTCTATTGACCCTACATTTAAACACCTGGAGATTGTAACTGTCGGGAAAGCAGACTTGTGGAAGGGAGTTCCACAGGCGGGAAGCGCGAGAAAAGAAGCTGTTGGAGTAGAATTTATGGTTACATCTTATTTGTTTAACTGTAAAAGGGTGGGACCTAGTTGCTAATCTAGTATCTCGTGTAAATTCGTGCTTAGGCGGCACCAGTGATCTAAGCTCATCGGAGCAGAAGCCATGTTAGAATTTCAAACCAAACCCTTTATTTTTTCCACTGAGCTACATTGTTCTAGTTCCAAGGGTTATGCTTTTCTGGATGTCTTGGTTTCAATTATTTCCTTTCTAGTAACACAATTCTTTAAGTTTGTTTTCACCTCTGCTGTGGCCTGTTATTGAACTCACAACTCTTTGGGACAAGTCAATGAATTACTTCAACCGACAATTTTATCCACTGGGCAATGTTTGCTGAACAAAACTTGGAGACTTGTTACTAAATGTAAAATATCTGAAACTGAGATTCCATTTTTTAGTTTTTATAGCTTATTAATCTTAGTGTTTTTGTATATAATTAATGTGCATTGTGGTGCTGTGGATATCAGATCGGAACAAGAAATCTGAAAGCCAAGTTTGAATTTCAGTTGAATTCGTTGCATTCACTTATGTGCAAATACCCTTGTGAAAAGTTCTAACTCACTTCTCCCTCCAGCTATGTGTTAAATAGCAGAACAGATTGGGTTCTATAGCCTTGGTTGGCAACCAGTCTACCACAGAAACTAATGGCAACCTTCTGCAGGGAAAGAATCTTTTGCCCAGTCAGTCATATCTCTTTCAAGACATGATCACCAAAGTGTGTCTCATGTATGGCACTTACCTGATATATATATATATATATAAGCAAACTGAAATAAGTATAAAACCTATTTTTTTAAAAAATCTTTTTTTTCTTTTTTTTTTTTTTTTTTGCTCATCTGGCATGCAAGTTCAAATAATTTTTCCGACCATTCAAGGGTTAATATAAACTGATGGAAAATGAAACTAAAACAGCTTGAATATGTTTCAATTTACGCAAGAATAAACATACAGATAAAAATAGCTAAATTACTGTAAATGACTGCGTATACAGATCAATATGTGGACAGCTTCCAAAATAAGAAATGTATAAACAACACACAGACTCCATATTAATATACTGTATATCTACATTGGGTTTTAACAGAGGTCTATACTATTGCATGCATATAATTGTACAGATACCAGTGCATGTAATAATATTTCTCTTATTTCTGTTGCCGTCTCTATCTTTCTCAGTTCCCAGATAGTCACTCATTAGTAAGTAGTGCGAATCTTTTGGCAAGATTACTTTTACTCAATAAGCTTTGCCTGTTTGCCAGAATTGCCTTCCGAGTTTAGCTACCTGATTAAAAAAAAGGCTCACATATGATTATCTTTTACCTCAACTCTTACGCTTTTGTTTTCTATCCACACTTACTAACAATTATAAAGTGACAGGCAACTGAAGAAAACCATTTAGTATTATGGCTGAAACGTTGTGAACATGCTGATTGAAATGACAATGCACATATTTCTTTTGTTGTATACATGTTGCACTCTCTCTCTCTCTCAGTTCCCAGATCGTTATTCATTAGTAAGATAAGCAAATTTTTTGGCAAGATTTAAACTTGCATCACTTTCACTCGATAAGTTTTGCCAGAATTACTTTCCTAGTTAAGCTACCTGATTAAAAATGCTCAATTCTGACCATCTTTTTCCTTAATTCTTATACCGTTGTTTTCTAAACAGTATGATGTGTTGAACAAGCAGGTTTTTTTTTTTTTCAGATAGTTCACCCATGTTTTGAGAGCCACTGAAAGTAGAGTTACACTATTAGGTATGTAAGAGGGAGTAAAAACTGAAGATTGACATACAAGATGATAATCCCACTAAGAATCAAGGGGTTACTGAGAGTGATAGAGAATAAAAAAGACCTTTAAAAGGAACTGAAAACTCAATCCTAGACAGGAAACAAGGTATAAACCATGAGATCCAAATGGATACAAAGCATTACATTTGGGGTTGGGTTGGCTGAAGGAGTTGTTGGAAAGGTATCAATGTTGACAGTCTATGGCCTTCAAGGCTACACTCTAGGTTTTCTATCTGAATTTACTTCAAGCTCAAAAAGGAGAATCTATAATGTGATAAGCAGCTTGACTCCAGCCACTTTCTCACCAGCGGGATATGGCCTCCTTCTGTCTATTATACAAATGTTTTCATGGCTTGTGCCCCAACAAACTTAAGTCACTGGTGTCCCCGCCATAAGAATTTACTCGTGCCATGAGACTGGCAACAAGGTCCCACCCATTTACAGTGAGATCAACCAAATGCAGCTGACAATTCTACTCCAGCAGTTTTTTTTCTCACACTTTCTGCCTGTTGAACCCCCTTCCGTATACTTGCTTTCCTGATGGCTACAACCTCCAGGAATTTAAATGCAATGTCAATTCCCATCTCTTATCCACCTGACTCCAGTTCTTTCTACATCTTGTTCTTTTCCATTGTCTCTACCTTCGCAACTATCTTCCCACTTGTGTTTCCATTCTTCTCTTGCCCTTTCTCTGACACCCCCTGTAACTGGTCCATCTTTCTCTTTACTCTCCTCTTGTCTAAACTTTTACTTTTATGTAGCCCCCTGCGCATCAGTGGTGATACCGCCTTGCTTGGGGTGAAACGATTAAAATAAAAATCATTTAGGACTTTAATCAGGAACAAATGATACTTGGAAAAGATTTTAAAACCTCAGTTATTGTTCTTCAATGAAACATCAACTGATGATGTCCACCACTTGATAACTAACCAAATAGTCATCATGTCTTAATCAGTAAGACAACCTCAAGTTTTATCTTTTAGGCTAATGTTTTGCTGTGTTGGGGAAAAAATTATCTCTAGTAGAGCCTAATCTAGGTTCGATTTCCTTATCTCCTATACTATATATTTTATAACTGATCTTTACACTGAGGTATACAAAAATTCCACACCTTGAATTTTTATGATAGATTTAGGGTAGATTCCATCAAAGCTTTGATTCCAAATCATGATTTCTGCTTTGGAAATGTATGACTATGAAGAACTATTGTAACATTTATTTTCAGAAACACATCTGTTCATTTCATAGGAGTGTCAAAAGAAACCTTTTAAACAAAACAGTCAAAAGGAGTCATATGCATATTTAATAAAGGTAAAAGTATAGTTGTAGCTTTCTTTCAACCAAGAAAGCAAGAGGTTTCAAGGTTCAGAGGTCAAAAAATTCATTCTGTATATTGTGCTTAGATGCATTTTTAGAAAAAAATGACAAAATAAAAATATCATTTTCAAACCTTTCTTCCCTAAGGCCAAAATTTAATTAAAAAAAAAAATTGATTAAAAAAAAATCTTTAATGATATATCAACACTATATGGGTCATTTAATGCTAAAATTTAGTTTTCTTGAGACCACTTTTTTTTTCTTCAAAAATGCATTATTAATAATTCTTTTTCCAGTGTGTTGCTGGTAAGTTTGTTTTTTTTTGTTTTTTTATTTTTGTTTTTTTACACTATGAAAATATATTTCTGGTATTCTTACTATCAAAATATATTTTTATACTTTCATAATGTTTTGACCCTAGTTTCAGGGTTAACTATTTGCCCATAGCTGGGACCATAATAGGTGCAACCAACACGTGTCAGAGTGGACCTGGGAACAACAGCAATTAAGAGGTGGTTCTATGCTCTTCGGAACCTTCCAATCAGAGCCCTTGCTGCTGAATGTAGTTTATCGTCATACCAAGACTAATTTAAAAATAATAATAAATACACTTACACTTACTACATAATAATAATACAACCAAGAAAACACAACCATGGAAAGTCATTTTTTTAGAATAAATGAAGTTAATACTGAACTGGTCAATTTTACACATAAATTTCAGAGGGACGAAATGAGATTAGACAGTTCTTGATTACAGTATTTACATTATCAGACTGTTGTCTTCATCTTTGTTGCCATTTGTACGATGTTTTGCTTGTTGTAGGCTCCAGCCTTCTTCAGGTGCTAGGAATCTTGAACCAAACCCTTTATTACAATCACTGGGGTATATCATTCTCATTTCTTGCATAGTAATGCCTTGATTGGAAGTCATAAGTTATTTCCCTCTAACGCTGTAAGTTGTTCACCACTGCTGTAGCCTGTTATTAAACTCATAACTCTTTGGGTCAAGTCCCAGGTACTAACCAACATCTATATCTACTTGGCCATGTGTCCTTAAGAGTTCAATGGAGCATAAAACGGCCAAAACGTCATACAAATGGCAACAAAGATTAGGACAAGAGTCCAAATACTGTAAATACTACCTTATCTCCGAAATATAGACAAATACTTCTTGATTACACTAAAGAAGATGCCTATTTCACCCTGACATTTAGATAATTTTTTATCAAAAACTCTGCTAAGCAACAGTTACCAAAAATAGCAAACGCAGTTTTCAAATTTACAATGTGGTTTTATGACGTCATACCGTGTGAAAGCTCAAAATAACAGAACTATATATTCAAATGCAATGTAATATGTTATGACCAGATTTAAACGTGATTTTATTAAGTGTGAGTTGTTTGGATTTAATGTAGATGGCCTCCAATATCTGAAGGTTCTTTTTACTGTGTGTATGAGTGAGGATTATAGTATTGTTGACGAAAATCTGTTGGATATTACCTACATGATTGTTTTTCTGAGAAATGTTGTTTAATTGTACTCTGATCAGAAAGGTGACAGGTAAGTCTATGGGAGAGTGTGGTTGTATGTCAACACGAGATAAAATCGTCGCTGATAGTGGATGTTTTTGTGTTAATGTCCTTATAACTTCTCTAAAGATGGCTCATCTGAGCCGAAAGATTAGAACCAACGTAATAAAAAACTATCCAAATGTTAGAGAATTTTTGTCTTTATTTTCAACAGAAATTAAAGCCAAAATATGATGTTTAGAATGGCTCATCATTAAATATAAGATATTTATTATCTCTTGTATTTAACAGTATATGTTTAGAAAATTATCTGCTGCTTTGATACACTATATATATATATATATATATATATATAACTTTACTATATATCTGAAAAAGTTATATATTACTATTGGTATCAGTGTTCAAGGCCAAATAAAGAGCATGATTTTTCAAAGAAGCAGGCTCTATTCATTTAGATTATGTGCTCGGTGTAATTTTATTACCTTCATTTTCTCTCCCTTTGACCTTGTACCAGGAAAGGAAAAATTTCAAATCTTCAAATTATTGCAAGGGTTCCTTTAATTTAATTGAAACTTTAATTCATGTTCATGAGTAAACATTTAAGAAAAAACAATTAAAAATAGTTTAAGAATAAACAGATATTTAGTCCTTTCAGATATTTAATAGTTGAAAAAGAAATTCTTTGAATAAATATTTAAATTTCTTCCTCTAAAACACAGATTTTGTGAATTAGTATTGTTATGTACATTAATAAAGGATGGAGGTTTGCTCTTCAAGAGTAAGTGCTTTGTTATGAACAATGGGCATTGTTAAAAGCTAATGTTCTGAGAATTTTCTTGAAGAGGGAAAAAAATGACCTTGATTGAATCCAAAATGTAAACATACTGCATACTTAGGTAAATTTATGGCTCCATCCCTTTTAGACAAGTAGATAAACAAAGATATATGAAAATTTTTTTTTTCCTTTTTTATGATTTTGAACCTAGACTTACATGTGCAAGTAGCATTGTGGTTATTTGTGCAGGGAGTTGAATTGTCATGCCAAATTTAAACTCTTTCCCTGTTCATTGCATTCACGTTCATGCAAATATGCTTGGACTAGGTGTATGGTTAGGTCTTGAAGGCTATCACAATGCGTTTAGTAAAATAAAGGAAGGTAAAGAAGTAGCTAAACTCCACACACAGATCAATAAGAGACATGAGCTCAATTTAGATTACATAACAGAATAATAAATGCTATCGTGAACCTGACACACACCAGCCACAAAAGTAAGGCGTATACACACACATGCTATCAGAGTTTAACACACACAAGCATACGTACATACGCACACACACACTTACCCCATACTCCAACATACTTTATACCGGAATGCACACACACACACACACACACACACACACATATATATATATATATATATATATATATATATATATTTACACACCCACTCCAACATGCTATACACTGAACACGTACACAAACACATATACATATATATTACAGCACACTATACACCGGAACACATATAGGCACACACACATGTATCTATATACGCACACATACATGGACACATGATACCAACAAAAGGTATGCAGGTAGATATATATATAAAATGATCATGGAGGAGAAAAATAAAATAATAAAAAACAAGAAGTATACGCACATAAACACATAAAGCACACATAAAAACAAATACAGGATGGCAAAAAAAAAAAAAAAATAGATACCAGGTCATAAAACAAAGCCCTCTACCACTTTGGCAAAAGTCAAATTATTGATCAAGTCAACACATATTTAGATAAACCACAAATTAAAGCGGACTGATATCATCAGACCATAAAACGGCACCAACTATCAATTGCACATATACTATAAACACACACACATGCTCTAACACACTTACACACTTAAACTGGTAGAACTACTGAATGAACTTCATCTGAATATTTGCTTTGGAAATAGCTACTAAGTCGTGAGAAGTTACTAATGATTTATTTGAAGGGGTTGCAGGAGGGGAACAATTCATCACCCATAAGGCTACATAATCATTTTTGAACTTTGTCAAGGTGGGACAATAAAGAGTGAGCAGTAACAGCCCAGATGTGACCAAAATGTTCCACTTTTGACCTTATTGTAAAGATAGAGAATAACAGATCCAGATACATTCTTGGGTGATATAAATCACCAACCATGCTTTTAGCATCTTCAGCAATACTGAGTTTTCTAGTCTTGATTAGCAGTTAGTCAAAGAGCTGGACAATTTTGAATTCAAAATCAGTTGGGCTTGTGACTGGGCTCTCTATCTTGTAAAAACCTATTTACCAGAGGAACCGCAACAGTGCCTAGTGTGATGTGGCTGTGACTCCATTCATCTTTCTAAAAAGCCTCAGATTAACATGGAGGCCTTTATTAAGTGCTTTGAAGAAGTAGTGCTGGCCTGTGTCAAGAGGGTGACTGCTTGAAGACACTGTCTAGCAGCAGGACTTTACAGCATGCTACACAAGCAAGAGAACATAGTCATGGCTCTCAGACAATTTCT
Organism: Ascarosepion bandense; assembly: GCA_037127315.1. Taxonomy (NCBI): domain Eukaryota; kingdom Metazoa; phylum Mollusca; class Cephalopoda; order Sepiida; family Sepiidae; genus Ascarosepion; species Ascarosepion bandense. Next base: position 6,188,828 of record JBBBDQ010001362.1, read on the forward strand.
GCAACCATATCACCTTTTATATCTGGCCACATAACTCCTCAGACTTCAACCCCCTTGATTATATGAGGGGCACAGTTGAGCAAGAAACCAACAAAACTCCTTGTAGCACTGAAGATGAACTGAAGAAAAAGATTATTGCAGCATTCACGAACTTAAACAAGGAGACCATCCAGAAGCAATCCAAGAGATTCCAAATTTGTCTGGAGACCATGTTTGAAGCCAATGGGGTTTTATTGAAAAGAAATTAGTATTTAGTCTGTCAAGATATTTCTGTGTAATTTTGGTAAATATGTATATATTTATATATCATCGCTCATTCAGTAATGAATAAGAGCACTCTGGCTATTGGTGTGTATAATGATAATATACACGCTAAAAAGTCAGCCTCCTCCTACCAAGTGCTCATAGCTCAGAGGTAAATCACTGATTGACGCCAATTTGGTCTGGTTTCGATCCTGGGTAAAAAGCAATCGGATGTCTTACTGTACTGATGAGCTGTGATACAGCGAAACAGATCTGTCTGCAGATGACATATATATATATATATATAAAGTTTCAAATCTAGAGGGGAAAAATTGAGAGGAATAGAAGAATTTCAGTCATACATATAAATCATAAGTATTATGGTAATGCAGTTATTTGATAACAATTAAATATGGATGAAAAATTTAAGATATTGGTATTTTTAAGGATGAAGGATAAACTTGCACTCTTAGAATCAATGGAAAATGTTAATAAGCTGGTAAAATATAGTTTATTTGGAAGCCATGAAAATTATTCCTTAGTAAGTTTGACAATTGGTTTTCACAAGTTACCTTTCTCGGACTGTTTATTTTATATTCTTTCAAATTTCTTATCTATGTAATGTATAATAGTCTCTACCCTCTCCCTCTCTCTCTCTCTTTCCTGGTGGTTCGTTCCGTTCGAGGGTTATTTTCTTTACTGTGAAGAACCGTATGCATTGTCGGTCCTACGCAGTTTTCTTTTTTTTTCCCCTCTTTGACCAAAGCTCTATAGCTGAGGACGATAACGGAGTTAGATTCTGCTGGTTATTCATAGTCTTTAAAAGTTTCTTGTGTAACATTTTAAGATTAGAATACGTACAGAGTCGGTTTTATTATTATTATTATATATATATATATATATATATATATATATATATATATATATATATATATTGCAACCTCTTTTATATAATTAATGTAGAGAAATTAGTCACTTAGTGGAGTGGTGTTATTTCAGTCATGACGACTTCAAAGTTTCGTGAGGTCATTGTTGTAATGTCTTTACTCTTCAGAGTCATTTGTTTTACTGGAGAAACTTACTGAAAAGTTTCTCTATGTTAATTCTTTTAATGCTATTTCAAAATATTGCTGCTACACTTGTAATAAATGTAGTTGGGTGTTGATTGGTTGCTTTTTATATAGAGAATCTTGAGAATTTAAAGATTTTGTTTTTCATAGTGTAGTACATTTGTGTTGTCAACAAGCATTTTCCTGTAATGTGAAGTTGGACAGAAATGGGTTTCTAAATATTCTGCTATATATACACTACCGGCCATAATTATTAGGTGACCCCAGTGTTTTAAAAAATGATGTATTTCATACTACTTTTTAGTATTTATTGCCAAGTGAATAATTGTAAATGAAAATAAAATGGTTATTTTGTTAATACTGCATGATAACATGTGCATCAAATGAATTTAGAAATATTTAATAATTACCTATATTGCACTTTCATCAATGAAAGAATGAAGAAAATTAAGGGTGATTCAGACGAGTTCATCTTTGCTTCCTTGTCTTGTAAAATTTTGCAAAGTAATAATAACAAAAGAAACATTCTGTTTTCATTTAGAATTATACACTTGGCAATAAATACTAAAAATAGTATGAAATACATAATTTCTTTTAAAAATTGAACTGGCCTAATAATTATGGCTGGTAGTGTATATAGGCACACAGAATAGTAGTACTAATAAAACTGTTTCATGTAAAGTAATATAAAACTTTTACTAAGAATAAATGTATATTTGTTTCCTTGTGTTACTTTAAATGAAACAGTTTTATTACCACCAGGGCACATTGTGTGAGTTTTGAGTTTGAGTTTTGTTTGAAGGCATACCAACCTCTGTGGGTTATTTAATGCCAAAATGGTAGTTTTAAGGTATTTTTTTAAATGTTTGGTAATAGTGAGAAAGTTGATTTAGTCAGATTCTGATGAAAAAAATATGTGCGTTGTGGTACAGTGGATATCAGCTCGGAACGAGAAACCGGGGAGCCGAGTTCAAATTCCAGTTGAATCCATTGCATTCACTTACGCACAAATACCCTTGGGAAAGGTATTAATCTGTCTCTTCCCTCCAGTTATGGGTTAAATAGCAGGACAGATTGGGTTCTATAGCCTTGGTCAGCAACCAGTCTACCGCAGAAAGCAATGGCAACCTACTTCAGGATAATCTTCTGCCCAGTCAGTCATGTCTCGAAAAAGACATGATCGCCCAAGTATGTTTCACGTCTGGCACTGAACAGACTGACTGATTCGAAAATGTATAGCTGGTCATAATTTTTTTTCTTCAAAAATGTGTTATGGTAATAATTTTTCCTTCAGAAAAGTATTGTTGGTAATATTTTCTATAAAAGTCTATTTTTATGTTTCTATTTCTGTAAAAGTCTTTCATAGTGATTTGACCCCAGTTTGGTGGTTAACTATTTGCCCATACCTGGAACCCTCACAGGTGCTACCACTCTAGGTCAGGGTGGACCTGAGAACAACAGCAATTAAGAGGTGGTTCTATGCTTCTCACAGCCTCTAAATCAGAGGCCTTGCTGCTGGATGCAGTTTACTGTCATACCCAGGACCCTATTATAAGTAAGAACAAATGGAGTAAAAAGCAACAGTTTGTAGCATTTACTTTTTTTAAAAGTGCTCAATACAAAGCAGAGCAATATTATTATTACTGTATTTTTATAAGTGATTATTATAAAAACCTATAATCACTTATAAAAATATTACAATAATATAGAAAATTTATACAAAGTAAATACCATGTGGAGCAAGTCTGGCTATCGTGTTTACAGCTTTATGAAGAACATTTGCCCCAAATGTTAAGGAACAAATGCATACTTATTTTTAATCATATATTCTACTGATGTTAGGTCTCATTTGGGAACTTTCAAAATATTTATATGTATCTACTGGAACTTAAATATCACCTTGAAGAATCTTTGGCCACTTCTCTGCTGCTTAACTACTTTCATATATATATATATATATATATATATATATATATATATATATATATATAAAAATATAAAATATGCAATTGTTGATTCTGGTGACATTTTAAAGCCTAAATGAATTCCACTTTAAAAACAGAAAAATCTGTGAGATATGGAAATTCCGTTAATGGTGCTAATAAATGTCAATGCTTAATTTCCTTGCAGTCGTCTTTGGTTTACTTTGTTGAGAAGATACTCAGATCAAAGAAAGAATTTCCAATTCAAAAAGATCAATTGTTTCTTAAATGAACAAAGAAACTCTTTTAAATCTTGAATTCATTCATTCATTTCAAACTGGAAAGCCTCCAGGTGGTTAAAACACAATTATATATCTAATAATCATTCTCATAGCTATATAATTCAATACACACACACACACACACACATGTTTGTGTGCAGAGAAAATACACAGATATTTATATACATATCTTAAACAAATAATATGTTGATTAATTCAATCACACACACACAAACACACGTACTGGTTGAACCAAGCCATCAATGGTTATTCTAGCACTATCAAAAGTTGTTGTGAATGAGGGTTTAAAAATATTGGTCTTATTGAAAGGGTTGATAAGCTGTAGAAAATGAATCAATTTTTTCCCAGGAACTCTGTCAGCCACTTGAGAAAACACAAATAAGTGTCTTTAATAAGGATTCTTTGGGCAGCAGATGACTTGAGGCATGAAACTGGCCACAACCATGCCCTGTTGATTCCTGCAGACATTTTCTTGTATCACTCTTCCTCCATAAATGTAGCAAATCTAAACTTATTTATAAATGGAACTTTGTCTGTGTGTGTCTGTATCCATTACCTATAGACTCCGAAATGGCTGAACCGATTTTCTTGAAAATTTTCACAGTTGTACTAGAAGCGTCTGCGAGTGTTCTTAGCTAGGCTTTGTGTCGAGGTACCCCCAATAAATATTGAAAATTGATAATTGAAAAAATTGGGTTATAGAAGGAGTGGTCCGATTTTAATCAAATTTGATACACTCATAGACAAAGACATAAGAAATGATATTCAGAAGTTTCAAGGTTGCAGTTCTTACAATAGTGCAGAAAATCGATAATATATATATATATATAAATTTTTATTAGACCCGAGCAAAGCTGGGCTATACTGCTAGTTGTATATATATATATATATATATATATTCTCTTCTTATCACACTCATAGGGAGAGAGATATTAGCAAGACAGTGTTAGCTCAGTTCATTCTCTTTACTGCCAGTTATTACACCTCTTGCCACACATTTGGTCTTGAACGGTGCAGTTCCTTATTTTATTTTTTGTAATAATTATGTTAAGTAGTGAAGAATATATATATATATATATATATATATACTCTCTATCATAATTAAAACCATTGTGTATTTGTGTATATATATATATATATATATATATATACTCTCTATTGTGTATTTATTTGTATGAACCTCTATTGTGCATTTGTGTGTGTATGTATATATACTCTCTATGATAATTAAGACCACTGTGTTTTATTTGTGTGTAAATATATATATATATACACTCTCTATCATAATTAAGACCATAGTGTATTTATTTGTGTGACCCTCTATTGTGTATTTATATATACTCTCTATGATAATTAAGACCACTGTGTTTTATTTGTGTGTAAATATATATATATATATATATATATATATATACACTCTCTATCATAATTAAGACCATAGTGTATTTATTTGTGTGACCCTCTATTGTGTATTTATATATACTCTCTATGATAATTAAGACCACTGTATTTATTTTTGTATATATATATATATATATATATATATATAGTCATTTGCAGACAGATCTATTTTGCAGTATCACAGCGCATCAGTACTATTAGAAATCTGATTGCTTTTATCCAGGATTGTAACTTGACCAAATTGGTTTCAGTTACCTTAAATCTCTCTATTTGCATTGATTTTCCTGCATTCAATGGCATAGCTACATAGAAGTTCAGTATTCATTTTTTTTTGTTTTTAACAAAATTTTGTTATCTACACCTTAAGGTTGAGGCATTGTATCCAGTCAAGTCTGGTTGTTTGTCTGTTCATAATCAAGATATCTAGCTAGATAGATTTAGATGAACATTCAGGGAGGATTAGCCTCATGAGTGGCTCAAACTGTTTGGATTTTTGGGTTTGATCTGGCAGGGAATAAATTTAATTTTTGCATTTTGAATTCCAAATACTGAATTACCTCCCTTATCTTATTTTAAATGTGCCTTTAATTTTGAGTGTATGTTGAGTTAATTTTCTGAATTTTCACTCTTGAGAGCGGTCAAGTTCATTGTAGTTATTCTTTCTCATTTTAATAATTATCTCTTGCTAATTGCTGAGATGATACCTGTATTGCCCTGGTGAAAATTTGTGGTCTTTGATGGCTCTTTCTAATTTCTTAATACTTTGCTTAACATTTGGAAGGCTTTTTTCACTATTCAATGTGCTTTTTGATTTTCAATATCACATCTCAAATATTACGTAGATATTTAAATTTTTCTACTGGTTTAATGTTGGTATCACCAATTTGTAGTTTACATCTTGCACTTTTTCTTTTTGCTGAAAACCATAGATTTCGTCTTCACAGAATTGATGTTTAGTTCTCCTTGCTTTCCTTTACTGCCTTCTGAAAGAGTTCCTGTTATCTCTTCTTTCAATACTGTAATCAATCAATTACCTCTGTTGTAAAAGATGACAGCATAATGTAAATTTAATATTTATTTTTATTATTTTTCTCTAAGAAAAGATATTAGAAATCAAAGAGAATTAAAGCCAAATAGGAAAGAAAAATGAAAAGAAATATGAGATGACATCTGAGAAAAAAAAATGAATGAAAAAGAATGGAAATATACATGAAATAAAATACGAAGAAAGTGTT
>JBBBDQ010001362.1:6200000-6202500 GCA_037127315.1 Ascarosepion bandense
TCAGCTCAGTTTCTGTTAAACTATAAGCCAAAGGTGGGCTGCATGTTGAAAGAATACAAATATGTCTGATAGGAGTTAGCTCATGACCCTAACTGGCCAGTATTGTATATAATGGATGATGAAAGGTTTAATTTTTGTGAAAAATTAGTAAATTTTTTGGTTACTTCAAATGAATGTGCTTAATATGAAATCTAACTTAAATTTTTAATGACTAAAATGACCTCTGTCATACTATAGATATTGTTACAATCAGATATAAGTTTTCATAGCAAAACATAATTTAAGCACACACAAATAGTTAAAATATATGAGAATAATAATAGAATGAGAAAAGAAAAGGTTTTCACACTGACTGACATGGGTGTCATCATTTCACCCTTTTACACCCAATGGTGTGTAGGGCAGTAACTTTTTGTTACCGTTTCCATAACAAACTGTTTTTTATGGGGCAGGGTTGTTCCTGGTGGACCATTCTTGGTTCTTACGTTTACAGCACCTGGTATTCCCAAATGGTCACCTATTTAAGTACTGACCAGGCTTGATGTTGCTTAACTTTGGTGATCAGACAAGAACCGGTGTATTCAACCCGATACAGCCATAGACTGACATGAGTATAACAAGTGACAAAAACAAATCTGAAGGTTTTGAAAGACTATATAAGAAAAAATGTGACATTTTTCTGTTTCTGTAGTGGTTGCTGTTTTTGGTCTGATAAAAAACACAATATCAAATCCAGGAAATCTCTGGGGAGCACCTTCTCTCCAGCATATCCCAAAAATAGTTCTTGCAAATACAGCCCATATCCTGCAAAGAGCTTTGTCTATTTAAAGTTTTTTTCTTTTCTTATTGTTTATAGCTGCCTTTTGTCAAATTAAGTGGAAATAAAACATCCCACCCTTCACCTGCCTAGACTATAAAACAGATGCAGATCAAAAACATTTTTAAATAATAATAGAAGTATTAAAGAAATAAAAAATAAAAAGGTGTGTGTGTGTGTGTGTGTGTGTGTGTATATATCTAAATCTAAACTTATTTATAAATGGACCTTTGTCTGTCTGTGTGTGTGTGTCCATTACCTATAGACTCCGAAACGGCTGAACTGATTTTCTTGAAAATTTACACAGTTGTGCTATAAGTGTCTGCAAGTGTTCTTAACTAGGTTTTGTGTCGAGGTACACCTGATAAATATTGAAAATTGATCATTGAAAAAATCGGGTTATAGAAGGAGTGGTTCGATTTTAATCAAATCAGATACACTCATAGACAAAGACATAAGAAATGATATTCAGAAGTTTCAAGGTTGCAGTTCTTATAATAGTGCAAAAAATCGATTATATATATATTTATAAAAGGCAAGATGTTTGTGTGTGTGTGTGTTTATCTGCTTGTATGTCTGTATTTTTTCAGCCCTTTTATTTTAGTTTTTGCTTCGGGTTTGGCTCTAAGTAGTTATAATTGTAGTTTTAGTCTCAGCCATGATACCATTTACTCGGAGGACTTATTTAGCCTTCAAAATTCAGTTTACAACGAAAAAACTTATTTGATATCGATACGAGGAAATCAAAATTTGACTTACATCCATTCATTTTTTTTTCAGTCTATGGTTTGGAAACAACTCTTGCTTTTTAGTCTTTCGTGCCAATGTCCGAAGAGTCTGAGCTCCAGGACCATGGATTAGTTTTAAAGCTTTCATTACATCCCAGCACCACTGGGCGATACTACTAGTATATATATAAATATGAATAAATGAATAAAGAACAAAGAAAATAATTGCAATATTCAAAACAATACCTTAAATTTTACATTACAAGGAGTTATGGCTTTTTCATTCATGAATGAAAACGCCATAATTCCTTGTAATTTTAAAAATTGCATGTTCAAAAATTCCTTGCCACGTGAGTGTTAAAAAAAAAACACCATCACGTGAGCGTTCTTAAAGAAAACGGTAAATGGTAAAATCAGTAATTGCAAATCACCTGAAGATGCCACTCCTGGTAGAAACCAAGGTCACATAATAACACGTTTACAAATGGAAAATATTCAAATGGTCTACAACATAATTGTATTGAACACTTTTTAATACAAATGTGCACTGGTCTATCTTATTATGACCAGAAACTAAGTAATTAAACAATCAAAGTATATATATATATATATTGTAAAAATGAGAGCAATTTAATATATAGGCATGTATGTGGTTATATCTAACTCTGTGTGTGTGTGTGTGTGTGTGTGAGAGAGAGAGAGAAAAAGGCTGTGTTTGGACAGCAATTTGTTCTTTAGACAGATTTGACAAGTTTTTTTTTTTGTTTAAGATATATATACCTGCAGTTCATGAGTATAATTAACCTAAAGACCTAAGCAAAAAAACTGGTAAGGACCAGTTTCTGGTTTTCTCAATTCTTTTTAAACTTTCATTGGATGATATACAAAGCCTCTAAAGAAGTAATGAAACATACTTTGAAGTTACAAGGCAGTATTGATTAGCATGTCCACACTG
>JBBBDQ010001362.1:6207500-6250000 GCA_037127315.1 Ascarosepion bandense
AAAATAAAAACATCAAAAACAAAACACCCTTGAAAATGGCTATAGAAGTAGATGAAAGTACTTGGGACAATAAAAATTAAGGACAAGTTTTGTATTTCCTTTCTCATACAAAACTGGAAAATGTAAATATGCTGGAAAAACTTAATAAAAATATTAAATCTTCCTTGTCGGTTGTATTTAATGAAAGATGTTTGAAAGAATGGTTGCTGCCCAAGTATACATTAATGAAAAACACACACACATACATGTATATATATATATATATAAACTAGCACTAAACTGGAGCTCACTCAGCCTAAAGAATATTTGTGTGAAGTTTGGTGAGAATCAGATAAAAATTGTGGATTTGTATAAAGGACATACAAACTGATAAACAGACACACACACAAACATCTTGCCTTTTATATATATATATATATATATATTATCGATTTTCTGCACTATTTTAAGAACTGCAACCTTGAAACTTCTGAATATCATTTCTTATGTCTTTGTCTATGAGTGTATCAAATTTGATTAAAATCGGACCACTCCTTCTATAACCCGATTTTTTCAATTATCAATTTTCAATAATTATCAGGGGTGCCTCGACACAAAACCTAGCTGAGAACACTCACAGACACTTATAGTAAAACTGTAAATTTTCAAGAAAATTGGTTCAGCTGTTTCGGAGTCTATAGGTAACAGATACACACACACACAGACAAAGTTCCATTTATAAATAAGTTTAGATATATATATGCACACACATTTTCTGTCTTTGTTGCTCTACTTTTGTATTGAGCGCTTTAGTGTTAGGGTTTTTGTCTTGGGTTTTTTTCTTTTCTACGAGTATTTGACTTTTGTTCATGTACTTTGTTTGTTTCTTTTTTTACTTCCCACTCCTTTTCCCTCCGAGTTTGTCCTCAGTGTGTTATTCAAGATGATCTAAATTATAATATAACTATTACTAGTATTAGCAGAATTATTTCTGTTACTATTAATATTGTTATAATTACTATAGTTATTATATATATATATATATATATATGATTCAAATATGAGTTTGTTTTTATGCAAGCATACTTATACCCATTGCTCCTTGACTTTATGTCCATATTTACACATTAATATATAAGTAGGTATGGTGGAAAATGGACATAACTCTGCGTTATCTTCATAGACTGCCTCTCAACAACCAGAGACTGCAAACAGCTGTCTTGAATGCGTACAATAGAAAATCTATCAAAGTGTCTGGCAAGACCACAGGTACATGCGCACCAGTTGTCTTTGTAATGGTTGCTAACACTGCCTGGCTCTGAAAATGGTACCTCTACTGAGAGTAGTAACAGTTGTCATGATCAAACTTGCTTTCATACTTACCATTTTTTTTAAAAATTTTTTTAGTCATAGAAATTTCTTTTTCAGCCTTTCCTTTTCTTTTTCTGTTATAATCCTTGTCTTTCTTTCTTTCTTTTTTATTTTTGTTTTTCATCACAGTCTCATTCTTACTTCATTTTCCATGCCCTTTCAAGAAATGGGCTATCATGGCTCTCCACCATTTCCTATCCTTTGAAGATATTTTTGATAATCTTTTTATTCACCCATGATTTCTTTTCCTTTTTTTTTTTTTTTTTTTTTTTTTTAAATCATATCACCCCGAGCAAGGCAATAATGTCACTGATGTGCAGGGGGCTACGTAAAAGTAAAAAGACTGGAATGGAGAAAGCCGGAAACCGCATCCTAAACAGGAAACAAGGGATGAGCCTCTTCACCTGTTCAATAGACGTGGGTGGAGTGTGAACCGGGCGATAGTTTAGTCTATCTACTCCAATTGAAAAAAAAAATAAAAAAGAAAAGAGTGAAAAGATTGGAATGGAGAAAACCGGAAACTGCATCCTAAACAGGAAACAAGAGATGAGCCTCTTCACCTGTTCAATAGACGTGGGTGGAGTGTGAACCGGGCAATAGTTTAGTCTATCTACTCCAATTACTTTGTTTATTTTGTCCCTCCTTTTTCTCCTTCAGCTTATGGCTACATCACATTGAAATGCTGATTGAAGTAAGATCAAATTTAAGCAATGTTGAGCCTGATCAATAACTATATGGGTGACTGCTTTCACTTAATATGTGCTGTAAGCTTAGATGTGCGGTGATGTTAGAGATAATATCTCAGAATTGTTAATTGAGACTGGAGTTCCAATTCCCATTGGGTTTGTTATATTCATTTATGCATAAATAACCTTGAGGAAACTTACGAATCTTCTCCCCCCAGCTATATGTTAATTATTACTAATTAATTACTAATTATTACTAATTAATTGCTGTTTGAAAAATATTGTCAAAATCTAGAAATAATTTTTGGCTTTAAATAACTGGCAACAGGTTGATAAGATGTAAAAATTCAACCAAATTTTTCTTTCTGCTTTCAGTTCGTTTTTACACATACAGTGTGTTACCATTTTATATTTTTAATTTCATGCATGCACGTTTTTGTTTTGGGTTTTTTGACTGCGCGAAATAGTAGGGTTGGTAAAGCATCGTCTGTGAGAAAATTCACCATGATGCAATTTACATTGCCAGAAATTTGGGAACTGTATGCTGTACTGCTTGGCATTTGTGCCACAAGCTCCAATGCAATCATTTCAGAGTGTTTGAATATCAATCTGAGGAAAGTGCAGAAGATTCAGAAAGAGTTGGATGAGTCTAATGGTGATTACAAAGTTACAGCAGCTTGGAAAACTCATTTTATTTTGCTTACAAAAGAAATCCCAGATTTATTGGTGAGGGCTTCAGGCTCAACTTGGAAGCCTACATCAAGTGCCTTGAGTAGGTAGTACTGCGATTTGCCTGGAAACAGGACTCTGCACCATGCCACACTAGCAGGAGAACCCAGTCATGGCTGTCAGACAATTTTTGTATCCACATCTAAATGCCCAGCAATCTTCTTAATTATATGTTAGGGGTCAGATGAGCAAGAGACCAGCAAAGCTTCTTGTAATAGTAAAGATGAAGTAAAGGTAAGCATGATAGCAGCAATCACCAACTTAAACAAGGAGACCATCCAGAAGAGATGCAGTAGGTTCAGAAGTTATCTGGAGGCTGTGGTTGAGGTTAATTGGGATTTTATTGAGTAAATTTACTCTTTAGTATTCTGATATAGTATTGTATAATTTTGGTAAACATCTGTTAAAGTGAGATGTTAGTGTTATTTACATCTTAGTGGAATTTATACGACAATTTATCCATTGCCCGCTGTATTATCTATTTTGTTATGTTTCTTTTAAATAAGAAATAGATTTTCTTTTTCTCCCTCACTCTCTCTGTTTATTTTTCCTTCCCTTGTTTGATTTTAGTCTTTTCATTTATGTATTCTCTCTCATTTTTTTTTTATTGCCTTATTTTCCTCCACTTTTATCATTTCTGCTTTTTTTCTTCTTCTTCAAACAAACCTTTGTCCTGGGTATGACGGTAAACTGCATCTGGCAGCAAGGCCTCTAATTAGAAGATTGTGAAGAGCGTGGAACCACCTCTTAATTGCTGTTGTTCCCAGGTCCACACTGACCCGAAACGGTAGCACCTGTTAGGGTCCCAGCTATGGTCAGATAGTTAACTCCCAAACTGGGGTCAAAACACTATAAAAGTATAAAAAATACACTTTTTATAGAAATATGTACATAAAAATCAACCTTTATAAAAAAAAAAGAAATAAACGTTTTTGAAGGAAAAATATTACAAATATTAAGATTTTTGAAGGAAAAAAATTCTCAGCAAAACATTTTTGAATACAAAACTATGACATTTTCAGTTTTCTAAAATATATAATAAAAACAAAATTTTCATTAAAATCTGACTAAGTCAACCTTTTCACTATAACCAAACATCAGAAAAAATACCTTAAAACTCCACCTTTTTGGCATTAAATAACCCACAGAGGTTGATATGCCATTAAACAAAACTCAAACAAATCTTTAATTTATCATTCTTTCTACATCTCTCTTTTCCCATTATTTCTTTCACTCATTTTTACTGTCTTATTTACTTCTCTCTCTTTTATATATAATTGTCTCACCCAAGCAAGTACTGCCACTGGAGCAAAGGGGGGTTGCATAAAAGAGTGAAGAAAAGATATTAACATTTAACATAAATCCTTAACATCTCTTCTAATTTTTTTTTTTTTTAATCATATCACCCCAAGCAAGGCGGTAACGCCACTGATGCGCAGGGGGCTACGTAAGAGTGAAAAGATTGGAAAAGAGAAAAACCGGAAACCACATCGTAAACAGGAAACAAGGGATGAGCCTCTTCACCTGTTCAATAGACGTGGGTGGAGTGTGAACCGGGTGATAGTTTAGTCTATCTACTCCAATTTCTGTCGGGTTTTGGTTTATAATATAATATTTCTTTGCTAATCAAAACCCCAAAAAGCAATTAAAATTTTGAGGCTTTTTAGATCAATGGACATGTATTCACTTTCAGTAAAATATATTTCAATCTGGTTGAGTATGTGATAAAATGCTTTGTAACCATGAGATCGTTTTTAGATCAAATGACATCTATCCACTGTTAAAATGCCCTTGACTATTAACAGCATAAATGCTATATAGAATATCTAACTCTGCTTTTTTCTGAAAATGATTATCATAGTAAAAAGTACTCAGAACATATATATATATATATATATATATGTGTGTGTGTGTGTGTGTATTTACTTGTGATTGAATTATAGGATACAAATCCTATATCATCCAACAGTTAACTAAAACACACAAAGTAAAATTTCAGACCTGCAAAAGTGGATCAGAACAACTAAAAACACTTTTGAAAAACCCAGACCAAGGCAAATTTTACAATTCAGTGTAAAAAGCAAAAATTCCTAGTCCTGATTGGATAAGAAATAGAAAATTCATGTGTGACATCAGTCAAATTTATTTTCACACCTAAACAAGAAAATGCCTGCTGGAGCTGGCAACATGATAAACTTAACTATTTAAACCACATTATCTGACTGGTCAAATACAGTCCAGCATGGAGGCAGTTAGCTGATGGACCTTGTGGCAATATAACAAAAGAAATTTCAAGACGCCGATCCAGGCGCGTCACATATTCATTTGAAATTTTTTTTCCTTTTCACTCTATGCTGCCAAAGAAAACAACAACAATATGGACACTCTGTCTGCAATAAGTACTATTTCTTTATTTCTTCTTTCTCACTTCATCGTCAATTTACCAAAAAAGGTAAAGGAACATAAGACTTTGCATTCTGCTATTATCGTCTGTGGGACATTTTAAATACTTACATTTTACTTTGCAAATCAATTACATATATTTTTTCAATGAACACTTTTCTTTTCGCAAATATATTTTAGTGTTCAGTTAACAAAATTTCACTTATATTTTTCTTCCTACAATTTTGTCATTCAGTTAATAAATATTTACCTTAATGTACAAATGAAATGCTCTATCCTTTCACATTTTGACATCCAACCTTCTTATATTTAAATTGTGGGGACCTCGGACGTGTTTGGCACAAGGCCAATTTACCAAGCATCACCGAGGCCCCTATAGAATAAAGAACAAATAAGAAACATCAGTCTAACATATTTTACTTTTAATAACACTTCATCAGAGAATGAGATATAGAAAAAAACTTAAGGTATTCTAATTTTGTGCTATTTGATTTACATTGGTTAAGCAGGCTTTGCATGCATTTGACTTGTTAAATAGTATTTGTATGTATAATTTTGATATTTTGAATTTGGAGGTGATGCATTCTTATAAAGCAAAAAAAGATTAAAGAATTCTAAGCTCAGTTGAAAAAGAAATGAAAAAATCTAAATATTGTCTTATGTATGTTAGTATATATATATATATATATATATTTCTCGTTTGTCTCGGTGGAATGTGGATGATTTAGTAAAAGTGGAACATGGTAAATTGATAATTGTTTCCTATTTATTCTTTAGCCTGTTATACGGATGGATTCCGATCCAAATTTTATCTGTATTTGATCCCAATCCATATATATGGAATGCAATTAAATTCTTCACTAGTATGGATTATGAGATAAGAACCATCATCTTAAAGTAATTTATCATTTCTTCTGTTGATGTTCGTCATTTATTGTATATTGCAGAGGGACAATTCGTGATCCTCATGAGCTTTTACTTGAGAAGTGAACGTAACATTTCACCATCTGCAGAAATCTTTTAACCATGAACATCAACTTTTTTTAACATAGCATTGTGACTGTTGATGAAAATATTTAATCCATAGCTGAGAGAAGAGATAGATTTCTACCTTTCCTGATAATATTGATGCAAAAGTGAACATAATGAACTGGACTGGAATTTGAACTCTACTCACTGACTCACTTTTTTGTTCCAAGTTGCCATAATTTTACCAATACCTCCATCTTTTCTTCTGAATGATGTGCTCCCTTCAAGAATCAGGATCATCCTCAGCTTTCTTCAATATATTTTAATTGCCTTGACATACAGGAAAAGATGATGAAATGGTTTTTCTGTTGACTTCTCCATCGTTTTGAATTCAAAGTTTTTTTATTGAAGATTGGCTGCCACTCAAGAATCTAAAACCCAACCTGCGTAAACTATGGCCAAAAAATAAATTCATGCCTTTCCAAAGTAATATGAATGTAACATATTCTGTCAGAATTTGAACTCATTTTTTCTGACTCAAATGCTAACATCCACACTAAGTTTTTCTGACTCAAATGCTAACATCCACACTAAGTTTTTCTGACTCAAATGCTAACATCCACACTAAGTTTTTCTGACTCAAATGCTAACATCCACACTAAGTTTTTCTGACTCAAATGCTAACATCCACACTAAGTTTTTCTGACTCAAATGCTAACATCCACACTAAGTTTTTCATCTGCAGAAACATTTCACTTCAACACACACACACACACACACACACACACACACATATATGAGAGAGAGAATTAATGTGGAGAGGCTTTTCACTTATTAGAATAAGCAGGAATCCTGAAAAGCGAAAGTATCATAATAATGCCTTCATGAAACTTCAAATTTGGTTTAACTGAATTACTGCTCGGTTCAGTGAAAAACCTCTCTACACTGATTCTATTATTGCTCTATACAGATATTGAGAATTTTATGAAAAAAAACAGAAATGCCTATCTATCAGAAAATTACTGAAAAATCAGCAATTTCACAACTAAGTACCATTATGATTTAATATTTTCTCTTTCTCTCTCTCTCTCCTTCTATATAAACATATATATATTTTTTCTTCATTTGTTAACAAGTTATTACACGACCTAGGTTTCTACCATGTGGTGTCTTCAGGTGATTTGCAATAACTGATTTTAACAGTTTTTTTTTGTTGTTGTTTTTTAAGAATGCTCATGTAATGGTGATTTTTTTTTTTTTGAACACTCACATAACAAAGAATTTTTGAATGTGCAATTTTTAAAATTAAAAGGAATTATGAGGTTTTCATCCATGATTGTATGAACCTAATAGGTTTTTTATGGTATGGTTACACTTAGTCATAATTTCTGTTCCTTCATTCAATAATTCATTTTTATTTGAGAAAAGCATAATTGCTAACTTTTCTTCCTAGCACAGTCTGCTTATTTTGTCAACGTTGAAAATATAGTGTGTTTGATATTGTATTTGCCAATCAGGTACTTGCCTTTACATTTCTAAATATTTTGCAATCATCATTCATTTATATGTATTGTTTCTTTTATATCATTGTATCATTCTTCAGCAATGAATTGAATACACTTACCTACTTGTGTTTGTTTACATTGTGTATATAACATGCTAAAATCTGCTTTTCTCCACTGTGCACTGATAGCTTAGAGGTAGAATCCAACAGATCAGTTAGGTTTTAATCCTGGCTGGAGGCAATTGAATGGCTAACTGTACTGATGAGCTGTGATACAACAAAACAGAACTGTCTGCAGATGACTAATATATCTAAACTTATTTATAAATGGAACTTTGGGTGTGTCTGTTACCTATAAACTCCGAAATGGCTGAACCAATTTTCTTGAAAATTTACACAGTTGTACTATAAGCATCTACCAGTGTTCTTAGCTAGGTTTTGTGTCATGGTACCCCCGATAAATATCGATAATCGAAAAAATCAGGTTATAGAAGGAGTGGTCCGATTTTAATCAAATTTGATACACTCATAGACTAAGACTGAATGATATTCAGAAGTTTCAAGGCTGCAGTTCTTATAATAGTGCAGAAAATTGATAATATATATATATGGCAAGATGTTTGTGTGTGTGTCTGTTTATCTACCTGTATGTCCTTCATACAAATCCACAATTTTTATCCGATTCTCACCAAACTTCACACATATTCTTTAGTCTGAGCTCTAGGACCATGGATTAGTTTTTAAGCTTTCATTACACCTGAGCAACAAAAGGCTATACTGCTAGTCACTTTATATAATCATGTTTCTAGTTTATATTTTCTTGGTATTTTTAAAAGAAAATTTGTTATGTGTGTGTGAGATACTGTATTTGCCAAACTGTTGCTCATATGCTTGTCCTTAGGCATTTTTAAATAATTTTTCTGTTCTATATTTATATGTATTACTTATTTATGTCTGTGATACTGTATTTGCAAATCTATTGGCCATATATTAATTGGAGTAGATAGACTAAACTATTGCCTGGTTCACACTCCACCCATGTCTATTGAACAGGTGAAGAGGCTCATCCCTTGTTCCCTGTTTAGGATGTGGTTTCCAGCTTTCTCTTTTCCAATCTTTTCACTCTTACATAGCCCCCTGCACATCAGTGGCATTACCACCTTGTTTGGGTGATATGATTAAAAAAATAAATAAATATTTGGTTTTAGGTATTGTTAAATCTTTCTTTATATATATATATATATATATATATATAAAAGAAAAATTAAGGCAGACACGTTATCTCATGGTGAATCAGAAGTATAGGCCTATTTCAGGTGAACCATCAGCAGCTTCTGTCTTTATTTTACAAAGGATTTTACACAAGATCTAAAAAATTCAGAAAAAGATTAGAAGAATACCTGAATAACTGGAGATAGTCCAAGAAAAAATATATTTAGGACAGATGATAATATTAAAGAAAGGGCATGGAAATAAAATTATGTATAACAAGTGTAGAGAAACATTGAACAAAAATTGGGATAAAATAAAATTATTTTTGCCAATATGCATAAAATCTAAAATATGTAATGAATATGTAATGCCAGTTATGATGCATGGGTTAAATAAATTAAGAAAGTCACTTGAATAATAAATACCAAAATGCATAAAAACCTAGAGGACAGATTAAAAAAATCAACAAGATAACAGGTATGACATAAGGGATTAAACAAGAATAATGGTAGGGCATGAAAGATAGAGGAAAGATAAAAGATGGTGTAAAGGGTTGCTTGAATGAAAACCAGTGTTTAGTTTATGCAGTATGAAAAGATCTGAAAATGGACAGATGAAGTAGAAAGGTCTGCTGGTCAGACAGAGAATAGCACATTCACTGCTATAATAGAAGGATTTTGGAGAGGCCTTTGTTTTGCAAGAGATGAAGTTAATGATAATATTTTGATATATAATATATTACTTGGTAAGGCTAAAAACTTTCCACTGCAAATAAGGACAAAAGAAAATATATCTTTTCAAAATTAGACTTTCTGTTCAACAATCCAAAATGGCCGAGACATACCATGGGATTTGTGAATTGAAAGTGAAAGTTAATACCCTTTTACACCTTTCATCTCTGAATCTTTGATGCCATTTTTTATCTTCTTGCTTAATGGAAAGCTTACATGGAAAGAGTGCTGTTTTAGCCAAAATAATCATCCATGGATATTGGGGGGAAAAGTCTCTTATTCGGAATGGTCATATATTTATCTAAACTGAAATTCCCCAGATTCCACAAATGCTTTGAATAACTAGTAAAACAAATTACTCTTGAAGTCATAAAAGAAAGCTCATTTTGATGGCAGGCTCCTGACAATTTAGACAAAAATTTCATGACAGTCTCCAGATATATCCACAGCTGCTGCTACTGCTTGAAAATTGGGCAAATGAGGATTAATCTGAAAAAGATGAGTGTGATGAAGAGTTGACATTTTGTTCAACATTGTAACATTGTAACTGTTTTCAATGCTAAATGTTGGCTGCTTTAATAAATATTCTTCTGGTTCCCATACCATAACCCATGTGATTTCTGAGTGAATGATACCTGTAGGTATTAGCAAGGAGCATCTTTCTTTGAATCTCATCAGCTGAAGCTTTCCTATTTGGTACCTTAACTTCACTAATGTTAATGAAGTGCCAGACTGGCAGCTAGGCCTCATAATTTCACTGTTGAAATTAGTCGTAAATTTGATGCTAATAATTTTCTCATGTCCATTTTACTTGTAGAACTTGCTTCCAGTTTATGCATTTCTATCAGACAATCTTCAAAAATTTGAATGCAGTGTCATCTATTATCTTCTGTCTTGAATCCTGTTTTTCTAATGTCCTTTTTGCTGTTTATTTCACTCTCAGTGTCTTAGTGGTTTTATCACCTTTCTTGTGGTCAATGTTAGTGAAAATGTGTCTACGTTATACAGACAAACTAGATCCCATCAAATTTTGTGACATCTTACGTTCTTCTTTTGGCCATATCTCTCTCACCAGCGTGACGTGGCTTCTCTGTGCATCTTCTATAAATACTTTCATGGCTTCTGTTTTGATGAACTTAAATCACTGGTGCCCCCTAGATGTGAATTTGCATGAGATACTAGATTGGCAACTAGGTCCCACCCTTTTACAGTGAAACCGATGAAATGTAACCATAATTTCTACTCCAACAGCTTCTTTCCTCGCACTTCCTGGCTGTGGAATTCCCTACCTGCCTTATAAAAGATAAAATAGTTCTTGCCCTAATACTTTTACACAATACTATATATATATATATATATAGTCATCCGCAGACTGATCTGTTTCACTGTATCACAGCTCATCAGTAAGGTTAGACTCCAATTGCCTTTTAACCTAGGATTGAAACTCGACCGAATTGGTGTCAGTCGGCGATTCTACCTCTGGGCTACGAGCGTTCAGCGGAAGAAGGCAGACTTTTTAGCACATATATTATCATCATACGCACACAATAAAAATATATATATATATATATATATATATATATATATACAAAAAGAGACTTGTACCTGCAGAAAAAACAGATGGATTTCAATAGAATTCACATCATAATGTACATAAGACCTGAGGACACTTTCGGCCAACACATTATCAAAGGTGCTCTTTGGCAGAATTTTAAATGATAGACAGGACACATAAATATGATTTGTGGAAGGGAAGATGAAACTTGCTTAAAAACAAAATTTTAATCAAAATTAATTAAAATGTAAGGGGTGTGTAAATGTACAGTTCCACAAGAGCAATAAAATAGGCCAAAAAGGACTCACAAACCCTCCAACAACCTATCACTGGCCTATCATCTACGTGTTCTGGAGGCTGTGTATATAAAAATCCACCAGCCTAGTCTGTGCAGACAAAAGGAACACTTCATTCACTCCTCATGGTTGTTGTCATCTCTCTCCTTGAATGCCATCCATCTTTTATTCTTTCTTCGACTCCCTTTGTACCCAGTCTTTTCTCTCACTGTAACCCCCTGCACAATAGTGTCAGTCTTGCATTGCTTGGAGTAAAAGGATTAAAAAAATGAGATGTACACAATGATATTGCCTCTAATATTATGTGTGTATATGTAATTTTCTAAGAATTAATGTATTTTCTTTTTTACTCCAGACCTTTGTGGTGCCGGGAATATTAGTTTGGAATATAAAATCAGAAAACTAAGTTTGAGTTCCAGTTGGATTTGCTGCATTCACTTACACGCAAATACTCTTGGGAAAGGTATTAATCTGTCTCTTCTCCCTCCAACTCTGGGTTAAATTGCACGACAGATCGGGTTCTATAGCTTTGATTGATAACCAGTCGACAGCAGAAAATAATGGCAACCTACTGTGCAATAATCTTCTGCCCAGTCAGTAATGTGTCTTTTGAAACACGATTACTCAAGCATGTATCCCAAATGGCACTTAACTGACTGATGTGTATACAGAATAATCATTAGAAAAGAAAACTTGGAATATTACATAAAGATATATATATATATATAAGCCACTGATTGGTGAATATACTGTATAAGTTTGGTGTCTGCTTTCATGTGCACATCAACCAATCCTACTCTCATTGAAACAATGACAATACCCTCTCTCATCTTCTTCTTTTATGTGCCCTGTCCCTTCAGGATGTAGGCGATCATGGCTCTCCATGCCTCTCTATCCCTGGTGGCTCTTAGTATGTTTGCTCCTGTTACACCTCGCAACCCCCGTTCTATCATCCACCTGATCAGGCCCTGCAAATATGTTATCCACTGCCTTCCTCTGTCTCTTTTTCCTTCTATCTAGCCAGTCAGTATTGGGTTCTTCAAGCTCTCCTTCCTCATTGCGTGTCCCAGGAACTTCAGTTGTCTCTTCCTGATGCTCAGTATTAATTTCCTTTTCATTGCCATTCTTTCCAACACCTCATCGTTGCTTGAATGCAATATCCACAGCATCCTTCTGTAGAACCACATTTCTGCTTCTTCAGCTTCAAGTTTTGTCCTCATTTTTGATGATATTGCCCAGCATTCACTGCCGTATTAAAGAACTGACATCACATAGCAATCCAGCATACTTTTCTTTGTTTCTAGTGAAATTTTCCTGTGTGTCAGTACTTTACTCAGCTTCTGGAATGCGTCCTTTGCCATGCCAATTTGCCTACGGATCTCTGTGTTGCACTTTCCATCTCCTGTTAGAACACTTCCTAGGTATTTAAATTTTTGTACCTGCTTGATTTTAGTATCCCCCACCTGTATTTTGCATTTTCGCAAATATAGACAATGTGATCATTGCAACCAATACTGTATAGTGATTGTCAGTTTCATAATTAAAAGAATGTTCGAAACATCAGTCAAGGTTCATATGCATTTTATATATATGTTTAAATTAAAGTATATTTTGGGTGAATTACTCAAAGTTTAAGTGTTGACTCTGTCCACTGAAAGAAATATTTATTAAACCAATTTGATTACTTAAAGTTTATTTTGGGTGAATGCTCTTAATTGGTTTCCCTTACTCTTAATTGGATGTGTGGTACTGCAGTGGATATCAAGGAGCCGAGTTTGAATTTCATTTGAATTCCTTGCATTCACTTCCGGGAAGATATCCTTGGGGAAAGGTATTAATCCATCTCTTCCCTCCAGTTATGGGTTAAATAACAGAACAGATTGGGTTCTATTGTCTTGGCTGGCAACCAGTCTACCACAGAACATAATGGCAACCTACTGCAGGATTATCTTTTGCTCAGTCAGTCATGTCTCTTTCAAGACATGATTGCCCAAGCATGTATCATGTATGGCACTTAACTGACTGATGCTTTAGTTTTCTTCAACTGACTCAAATACTGACATCTGCACTTGGTTGTTATCTGGAGGATGTATAGCATTGTTGATGTTCTTAATGACATTATCAAGTGATTTTTCTTTTCTCTAATCTGTTTCTTTTCTGAAAGTTTTTAGGGTTTCTTCCTTTTAGTTATCACTTTTCTCTTCTTTTTTTCATCTCTTGTTACCTTTTCTTTTTCTTCTCTGTGTTAACTTTTTCCTCTTATCTTTCCTACATTCTTTAAATTTTTTACTTTGTATATTATCTTTTTTTTTCCTTATTTTCTCTTTCTTTTCTTATATTGAGTCAAATGATTAACTTTGCCTTCAGTCTTGACAAGCCTTTATGAACCTGCTACAAACTCCCTCATTTATGTACGTGTGTATATTTAGGTAGCATATCTTCATTTAAGTATGTTTGATTAAATAATTTAGACATTTGTTTATTTTCATTTTGATTCTCTTGTAGTCATGCATAAATTTCCTGTTATGATGATTAAAATCAAAAAGAAAATCACTTTTGGTATTTTCATTAGTTTTATTTTTGCTAGTACTTTCACTCTAATCCAAGATCATCTTGAGTGGAATTAATTGTTAAGACATAATTAATGTAGTTGTTGATTATGAATGTCATGTGGGTTTATTGTAATAAGATTGAAATTACTTGGGAAAATAAAACTAGGAAAATACCTACCACACCTTTCTTGATGTTTTTAATCACCATACCAAGAACCTTGTTCATAACTATGAGAGGGTTAAAATAAGTATAGACATAATGCCTAAATTATTTAATAAAATGTATATATATATATATATATATATATATATATATATATATATATATATAACATAGAATACTTGGTATATTAATCCAGTAAATTCTGATAGAAACAAACTCAAAAGAACTAAATGTTAAATTTATTTCTTTAATTTCACAGAGTAATATAATTTAGAAAAAAAATTTAGATATTCTACTATTACATGGGTAATATGTATTTAACAGCAGGAAAAAAGCTGCTCATAAGACCTAAAAGATACAGCAGTTAATAATCATAATAGTTATATATATATATATGTTATGGACTCTCCCATTGATTTTGACATATGAGCGTCTAACACAGTTAGACAACCACACAAAGAATTGTTTAAAGTGGTGAAGGCTTGTGTAGCACCATCCAAACTTTTTGGAACTGCTGATAACAAACAGTTGGTGCAAACATATGCCACAGATTGCATGAATGACAGATCTCAGTTATTTAACCCATAACTGGAGGGAAGGGACAAATTAATACCTTTCCCAAGGGTACCAGTGCTTAAGTGAATGCAGAGTGTTCAACTGGAATTGAAACTTGGCTCACCGATTTCTCTTTCCAAGCCAATATCCACTGCATCACGACACACATCCATCACTAAACACTTACAGCACCTGGTATTCCCAAGTGGTCACCCATCTAAGTACTGACCAGGCTCAACATTGCTTAACTTCGGTGATCGAGCAAGAACCGATGTATTCAATGTGATATGACCGTAAACAAATATATATATATATATATATATATATATATATATTTGTGTGTTTATATAAATTGTGTGTATTTGCAGGTGTGTGTATATGTATATATATATATATATATTTGTGTGTTTATATAAATTGTGTGTATTTGCAGGTGTGTGTTTATATAAAGGTTGTGTGTATTTGCATGTGTGTATATGTGTGTATATATATAAATATATATATATATATATATATTTGTGTGTTTATATAAATTGTGTGTATTTGCAGGTGTGTGTATATATGTGTGTATATATATATATATATATATATATATATATATATATATAAAAAATGTGTTTTTATGTTTTTCATCATAAAGTGCTTGATTTCAAGGTAAAGATAGAGCGTTAATAGAATTAATGAGGAGAAGTTTTCCCCTTGGCTGAACATTATTTCATTTAGAGCAGAAAATGTAAAAATCCTGAAGAGTGAAGACATTGCAAGAATGCCCTCATGAAACTTCACTGTTGGCATGACTGAAATAACACTCCCTCGCTAAGTGACACATTTCCCCAGATTAATTCTATTAACATGCACTGTTTCTATCTTGATATCAAGCACTTTGGGACAAAAAAAAAAAACCTGTTTGCCTAAAATGCCTTTCTCCCAGTAAACTATAAAAACAGCAATTTTGGCACTAAACAATATTACAATTTAACACTGTGTGCATGCATGCATGTATGTATGTGTGTGTGTGTGTGTATATATATATATATATATATATATATATAAAACATCTGAAGATCTTTATATTTAAAATGTTTTCATTTTATCATTTCATTACCCATTATTTATCTGATATATACATTTCTACATCATATATTCTACATTATAGAATGTATATAATGAGCAAAGATTTTGTTATTCAGTTTATTTCTTGCATTTTTAAAGCAGGCTTTGCAAATATTATGGTTGCTATCAAAAGAAAGAAAGAAAACAGTCATCAATAAAATTATATGTTCACATATCTTATCCCTATTTTGGATTTCACAGATATTACATCCCTCATCATATATGATGCTTATAAAATTCATTTACAGTAATTATTTTTCTTAAAACTCATATATATATATATATATATATATATATATACTCATTATTTAAAGTATCAGCACCAAGCTATCCAGGTTTCAGCTGTAAGGTATTGTCAGGACCCCGTGCTTGATACCTAACTGTTGAAAGCCAGGTAGCTTGGTATCGATTCCTTAATTATTGAGTATATATTTTTTCTCTACTTTCTCTCTCTGATTGAATTTTGCATTAAGCACATTTTTTAATTGTTTTATACCTTTGGGAGTAGTTATTTGCTGCCTTTCTCTGCTGGTTATGCTGACCTGCCTTCCCATAGGCTATGCCTACATCACGCACCATTATTTACTGGAGGGCACAGAATCCCCTATGTGTACCAGCTGTCAAAAAGGATTGTGACAAACATATACTTTTAGAGTGTACAAACTTAGAGTGCGAAAGAAGTATTACCAAACAAGTAGTTTGAAAAAACTATTTATAGAAACAAGACCAAGCAGGATACTCGAATTCTTAAAAGAAATTGGAATGTACTCAAAAATATGACTGGAGGAATACTATCTCACATGCACATAGATATATGTATTTCTACCAACTTGCTATATATTCCAAAACTTAGTTCTACCAAATGTGCATTTGCAAATCTTGTATATGTAATACATATACATATGCTGTATGAAGGCTGGATTTGGCTTCAGATAACCCATGATGGTTGGTATGTCATAAAATCTAAACAACCAAATTAAATATATACATTTTTATAAAATATTTTATTAATTTAAAATGTGTTAAGTATATAAATTTGTTAAATGTATGAATTTGTCTAAATATAAGTCTATTGTATACATTAATTTGTTAAATATACAAACTTCTTGAAATTGTTAACTTTTTGTTAAATTTTTAATAATTTGATTCAGTGTTAAATGACCCAAGATGGGTTGATACTTCATAAAACAAAACAAAAACAAATCTTCCTCTGCATTATTATTATTATATATATATATATATATATATATATATATATATATATAGTCATCCACAGACAGATCTGTTTCGCTGTATCACAGCTCATCAGGACAGTTAGACATCCGATTCTTTTTTACCCAGGATTGAAACCCGACCAAATTGGTGCCAGTCAGCAATTCTACCTCTGAGCTATGGGCGCTCAGTAGAAGGTGGCAGGATATATATATATATATATATATATATATATATATATATATATATATATATATATATATATATATATATATATATATATATATATATATATATATATATATATATATATATATATATATATATATATATATATATATATATATATATATATATATATATATATATATATATATATATATTTATATATATATATATATAACCTTTATATATATATATATATATATATATAGATATAACCTCTCTCTCTCTCTCTATATATATATATATATATATATATATATATATAAAACAGGCTTAACTTTACTTTTTCTTCATTTGTGCATGTGTAAATGATTGACACTAGAGAGATTAACAGACTTAGCAAAAAGTCAATCTTTGTTAAAGACTACAAAGGGCAAGAATGTATGGAGAGCCTTATCTTCCCCACATCATGAAGAGATATGGCACAAAGAAGTTACAATATTTTATTGACCTACCTCATTCTCTGAAAGTAATCTTTTATTTCCCTTATTGCATCAACAGACTTCCTGCAAATTATCTTCATTATACTTTATTCATCTTCATTTTTTTTGTTTTTTTTATTGCCAGCTTGTTCTCCCAGCTTTTTAATGCATTTTCCTCAACACACAAACCTAAGACTGACTTATACGCATATTACCTTTCGTGACTTGAATACCTCTGCTCTGGGTAGTGAGAGTAACACCTGTCAGCTTCACTGCAACTAAATCCAGAAAAATAACCTGGCTCTATACAGGCAGCTGCCATAAGGATTTTGTTTATTGCCAAATTTCAAGCAAGAGATTCTCATCTACAAGTAGGCAGATGGGTATCACGGAATCTCTTAAACTCACCTATCACCTGTTTACAAATCTTCAAGAATTACCATCAAAATGTGTGTTCAACTGTAGAATTTAGGCCTCTCAATCTCATTTTGAATAAGTGCAGGAAAGAAAAAGTAAAAGAACTTTTAAATAAGAGACTGATTAGAAAAAATATTCTTGAAATGGGTAATTATCAGCACCGAATAAGAAATCAAAGAGCTGAGTTCAAATTCCAGTTTATCTATCTTTATATATATATATATATATATATATATATATATATATAAAGGTGTATTTAAGCAGAGGTGTATTTTTCAGCAAATATTTATCAAAAAAGTTTGCTTTTCAACTTATATTGTCTTTCTAATTTCTGATTAAAATGTGTCTGGATTAAAATTATTAATGAACTACCAAAGTCCATTTTGTTCTTTTTAAATCTAAATTTATTTATCGTATTCCAGCAATCTAAAAATGATGCAGTTTAGTCAAATACATCTTGCTTGCCATTCTTGATAATGACTGATGGTTGAAAGTACTTTTCAACTGTCAGTTACAAAAATAAAAAAAAAGTAAAAAAATAAATTTTGAACTCTATATCAACAATTTTAATCTCAATGTAAAACACCAAAGAAATTGGAAAGACAATTAAGCTGAGTAGGGTGTCAAGATAGAGGAAAATTTTATTGGAAAAGAAGAGAGTATTGGATTCTTATATGATGTATGTCCTTCACCACTGCAGCAAATGCTGAACAAATTCATCAAAGATTAAGGAAATACTGGAAGCAACCAAGATGTGGTTCTACAGAAGAATGCTGAGATTATTATGGATGATGCACATGATCAATCACAAGGTTTTGGAGAGGATGGACACAAAAAGGAAACTGATACTTAACATCAGGAGTTTTGTTTAACGGCATATCAACCTCTGTGGGTTATTTAATGCCAGAAATGTAGGGTTTTAAGGTATTTTCTTTTAAATATTCAGTTATAGTGAGAAGGTTGATTTAGTCAGAATTTGATGAAAAAATTTATTTTTATTTTAGAAACTGAAGATGTCTTCTAGTTTTGTATTCAAAAATCAATTGCTGGTAATATTTTTTTCCTTCAAAAATGTGCTATGGTAATAATTTTTTTCCCTTCAATAATATATTGTTGGTAATATTTTTCTATCAAAAATGTGTATTTTTCTATAAAAGTCTATTTTTATGTAAATATTTCTATAAAAGTCTATTTTTATATTTTCATAGTGTTTTGACTCCAGTTTAGAGGTTAACTATTTTCCCATAGCTGGGACCCTAACAGGTGCTACTACCTGGGAGTGGACCTGGGAACAACAGCAATTAAGAGGTGGTTCCATGCTTCTCACAACCTCCCAATCAGAAGCCTTGGTGCTGGATGTAGTTTACCATCATACCCAGTAGCATAACATCAGGAAAAGATAGCTGAAGTTTTGGGGACATGTAATGAGGAAAAAGGGCTTGGAAAACTTGATGCTAATGGGAATAGATAAAGGGGAAGAGGGACGAGGGAAAGTAGTGCACGACATACCTGATGGACTTGAGCATATGGATGGGGAAATGGGGATTAATGGAATAACAGAAGGGATACTAAGAGGAACAACAAATAAGGAAATATGGAGGGCCATGATTGAAGAAGAATATCATAGTCTGAATAGACAAGCCTTGTCAGTATTATTCAGTAAGACTTGTTTTGAATACATGGTAGTAAGGATATTTTTAGTTATGGCTGTTATAACACTATCTGTTCCCATTATATACTATATTTGGTTTGGGTCTATATTGGCTTTGATTAATTATGAAAAGATAATGCACAAAGGGCTGATAATTACAAAAGAATTATTTACATAAGACAATAAAATCTAAATCTGAACTTATTTATAAATGGAACTTTGTCTCTGTGTGTGTGTATATCCGTTACCTATAGACTCCAAAACGGCTGAACCGATTTTCTTGAAAATTTACACAGTTGTACTATAAACGTCTGCGGGTGTTCTTAACTAGGTTTTGTGTTGAGGTAGACCTGATAAATATCAAAAATCGATAATCAAAAAATGGGTTATAGAAGAAGTGGTCCGATTTTAATCAAATTTGATACACTCATAGACAAAGACATAAGAAATTCAGAAGTTTCAAGGTTGCAGTTCTTACAATCGTGCAGAAGATCGATAATATATATATATATATAAAAGACAAGATGTTTGTGTGTGTGTCTGTTTATCTGTCTGTATGTCTTTTATACAAATCCACAAACTTCTTACCAAACTTCACTCAAATATTCTTTAGGCTGAGTCTGAGCTCCAGGACCATGGATTAGTTTTAAAGCTTTCATTACACCCGAGCAATGCCGGGCTATACTGCTAGTAATACATAAGTATGATGTGAATGTAGAAGTTTCCAGTTAAAAGGATCTAGCATATACAAGAGAGAGAAAGAAAAATTCTGGCAGAAAGTTTGTTTGTTTTTATGGGAGGGGTGTAGTTCACGTACTCTACAGAAACCCTAAGAATCCATATTCTCATATAAATGGTAGAACACAATCAAAATACAAGACTTTATAATAGAAAAGATCAATCTGGTATTAATCATAAATAAAGAATAAATGCACTGTAAATTGTGACTACAGACTGTAAAACTGGGCTGTAATTGAGAAAGAAAATCTCGAGTAGCTTTCATGCCTTGTACAGGGAGGACCTCATTTAAACAAAAAAGGTCAGGTTGGATATATCTACAGAATTATTGCCAGATAACATTTATACTCTATAAAACCTAATTGTTTTATATGCATACTACGCTTAGTCTGTTGAGAATGTTGACTACATTATAATTATATAACTTATATGTAAGTTGTTGCCAAGTATTGGGGTGCTCACTAATATTTCCTTCCATGTGAAATGTGTTTTATGTTGGATTTGAAATTATATCCACAGCCATGTTAGGATAGGTTGGTTAAGAAGACGGAGAGCTTTGACCTTTGACTCTTCTTTGGGCTCTTTTCTTCTCTTTTATTTGTCTACTGGGGTTTTTGAAGAATTCTTCTTTTTTTGTTTTTCATGGAGTGCTATTATGCAATTGGTTTATTTTGCAGTTTCCGTCTCTTAATTGACTGGATTGATTCCTGTCCTCAGCAAGGTGTTTCTGAGCTGATCTTTGGATCAACAAAATTTACTATGTTGACTACATTATAATATAATTTATATCTAATATCTACATAATTATATAATTTTATAGTTAAAACCAGTAGTGACAATTTGTTTTTTTTGCAAAAATAAGTTATACTTTAAGATAATATTTTATTTCATTTTTTTTTTTTTTTTGTTATAATCATTTCACCCCAAGCAAAGTGGGGTCACCACTGATGCACAGTAGGTTATGGTGAGAGAAAAACAAGGTACAGGGGATGTTGAAGAAAGGATAAGAGAAGGATGGGAATCAAGGAGATAGAAGATGGCAATTGACGTATTTAAACTTTGGGAGATTGTAGCTATCAGGGAAGTAAGTAAACAGAAGGGAATTTCACAAATGGAAAGTGTGAAAAAAGAAACTGTTAGAGTAGAAGAGATAGTTTGATTTAACTATTTTGACAGTAAAAAGGTTGGACCTTGATGTAAATTTAGTAGCATATGTAAATACATGTAGTCAGGGAACCAGGGAAAAAAGCTCATCAGAGCAGTTGCCATAATAATAGTTGTAGAAAAGACGGAGGGAAGCCACATGATGTTGGTAAGAAAGTGACTGAAAGCAGGTTGTCAAGTCAGGATTGATTATATTGTAGATCCTTCTTTGGATTTTGTTGATAACTTCCAGATGAATAAAAGGAGCACCTGACCAGATATAGCAACATTATTAAATGCATGAGCAAATAGTAGATTTATAAATGGGCAAAAAGGATTCTGACAAGAAAAACGTTCTGACTCCACACAGTGGTGCAACCTTTTTAGCAGTAGATGCAGCTACAGATTTGATAAAGTCATTCCACTTGAGGTGAGTTGAGAGAGTGAGGCCAAGGAGGTGCAGTGTGTTGCTCTCTAGGAGACTAGATTAAAAGACAAAATAATTATAAGTTCAAAGTAGAAAGGCCCTGAAAAATATTAATTTAAATTTTCCAAATATGACACAGTAATATTTCTTGCAATGTTTTTTCTTTTTTTTTTCTTTTTTAAATAATGCAGTATGAGTTGCTTGTATTAAAAGGTGAAGACTAATCAACAACACTAATGCTGCAATGTGAATAAGATCTGAATTCAAACACTCTTCATCTACCCACAGAAGAGATTCAAGAATCAATGCCCCAGAAAGAGAGACTGTTTCAGTGATGTTTTCATAGGTGTATTGGATTGGTATGGTATCAATATTACAGAGAAACAACAACAACAAAAAAAGAAAAAACAAACAAACCAGACACTTGATGCCAATAATATTTCCAGCTGATATGTTGCAAAAAAGAAAAGCGTTAACATTACATCAAAGTGCAAAGATTCTCACATATGATGGAATTTACTCTAAATACCTATTCATTGCCTATGTACCTATTCTGACCCTCCACCACCACCATTGATCTTCATCTATCTGCCTCGGTCTATATTTATTCTTTCATCTGCTACTCTGCCTACATCACAATATTGATCTATCAACCAATAAATCTATGTCAATAGCTATCTGTCCATTTGTAAACAGCCAAGATCTTTTATGATTATCTATCTATATATATTTATGTCTCTTTATCTATCAACATATACTTACCTATCGTTCTGTGAGGGTGAAAGAAACAATACATTCCTGGGTAGAGAAAATCATTCCTGGGTAAAGGTACAAAAAAATAAATAAATTGCATAAAAATTTTGGCTGGATCAAAAAAATCTTTTTTTTGTTTTCAGTTTGATAAAATTATCTTTTGTTCTTAAAAGATAAAAAAAAAGAAAACAAAAAACTTAACAATACATAAATCATAAGTGCAGCTACACACACGCATAAGCATAGCCATAATTACTTCCTCACCTGCATATATGCATATGCAAACACATTCGTACATATAAGACAAATAGTTATTTACTTATCTTAGGATAGTTTTCCTTTTTGATGTTCACTCTGCATATTGCTCAGAAGCCACTCAAGGTAGAGTATTACAGAGTAAGAGGCATAATTTATACAGATATATGGGGATGATAATGATTAATCCTAGATTTGAACCGGTTATGACTGCAGTAATTGAGGAAACGTAATTGGGAGTGGTTTACTGGAAGAGGATGTGCGTTGTGGTACAGTGGATATCGGCTCGGAACGAGAAACCGGGGTGCCAAGTTTGAATTCCAGTTGAATCCATTGTATTCACTTACATGCAAATACCTTTGGGAAAGGTATTAATCCGTCTCTTCCTTCCAGTTATGGGTTAAATAGCAGGACAGATTGGGTTCTATAGCCTTGGTCGGCAACCAGTCTACCGCAGAAAGCAATGGCAACCTACTGTGGGATAATCTTCTGCCCAGTCAGTCATGTCTCTTTCAAGACATGATCGCCCAAGCGTGTATCACGTATGGCACTTTAACTGATTGAACTTACTGGAGGAAACTACTTAAATTGAACTTGTGTCTCACAAATGAAATACAAA
Source organism: Ascarosepion bandense (assembly GCA_037127315.1). Taxonomy (NCBI): domain Eukaryota; kingdom Metazoa; phylum Mollusca; class Cephalopoda; order Sepiida; family Sepiidae; genus Ascarosepion; species Ascarosepion bandense. Next base: position 6,231,181 of record JBBBDQ010001362.1, read on the forward strand.
CAAAATGAGTGTGGTTTGCTGCAATGTGTGTAGTATGGTGGGTCTTAGCCATGATCAACAGAACTGGTAGAACTAAAGAATGTACTTCATCTAAATACTTACCTATATATATATATATATATATATATATATATACATATATACGCACACAAACAGACATATGCATACAACCTTGTGCATATTAATTGAAACAAAACACATAATATCTTTCTAGGAACTTTCACCCTTTCTCTGATTCTGTATACGTCATCTCTCAGTATTGTTTTTCTCTTCTAACTGCATTTTCTTTTACATTTTGGACTGATGGATTCATTTTGTTTCTTTGCCTTGATGACACAACTGAAAGGCTGACATCAACAATATCCGTGATGTTTCTGTAAGGCTTGCCAGTGTGTTTGTGCAGCGTTACAATTTTTGTATGCTTTCTTTAAGTAACGTCCATCACAGACAATGGTTGTAGGACAACTGTCATTCCAGTAGGTCTCAAACTGAACATATGGTGAAAGAAAGGAAACTCAGAGTTTCAATTAATTTGCTCAAGGTATATATATATCTCCAAGTGACTAAGGAATGAAGAAAATATTAACTTAGAACATGTACAAATTACAATCTACTACAAAGAGTATATTTTGTTTTGACATTGAAAGGACAATGTCTCATCAAGTAGTAAACATTATTTTTTGAAGGAAGATGAAAAATTTGATTCCTTATATTGGTAAATTTTTGTGTGTGAGGTAAAGCGGGTAGAGAAAATAAGAAACCAGAATGGGAGATTGTAAAAGAGACATTGAGGGAATAAAGAACAAAAAGAGGAAAATGGGAGAGAAAGAGAGAAGTAAAAGAGACATGGTGAAAGGTTCAAAGAAAAGCGCCAGGTTTAATATATATATATATATATATATATATATATATATATACATACATTGTATGGGTAGGTACAGACACACACATACTCACTACAATTGATGACAGCAGTAGCAGCAAAAGCGGACCATTCATTTAAAGGCAATGTGAAATCAAGCTCTCCTTTCATTCTGAAGATGAAATTCTGATCTTGAAATATTAATGACTAATAAATAGGTAATACCCAACAACTTCTTTACCTTCCTTTATTTTACTAAACGCATTGTGATAGCCTTCAAATACCTACCCATACACCTTATATTCGCAATGTTTCAAGTAAATTACAGAACTCTCTCTCTATATATATATATATATTCATCTTCAGAATATATATATATATATATATATATATATATACACTACATAAATATATTTCTAGGGTTAATAAAACTGCTCGATTTAATATAACAAATTTATAAAGTATATATTAATGAATATACATATTATTCTACAACTTTAACATGAATTACTTTTACGCAATCATCAGATGTTATGAACTAACCCTTCTGGGAGTTGAATTTTCGGTTCTTGCGTTGTATATGTTGCAATGTAAATTAAATTAACCCTAAATGCTCTAAAGGTTGAATCTTCATCATCCTTTAAACATGTATTGAGCGCTTTCTAATACAACTGTTTACTGGTTAAATTTAATTTAAATCTGACCTATAACTCTTCAGTATATAATTAATCTCTCCTGTTTGATTAAACCAAAGTAAGGACGATCAGCCAGTTATGCTACCATATTTTTGACCTTTTTGGTTTTATCGGGCAATTTTTGTTATATATAAAATGTATTTGTGTTTGTGCCATCATATTCTTAGAATTGTAACTAGGTATTCTGTCCAGTAAACTTTTAAAAATAGTATAAAAGTTGGCAACATTCACTTGAAAGATGACAATAATCTGGTTGGTCTGATCAATCAGTATATTTGTCATTTTACAATCTTCAGTGCCTAAATAGAATTAATGTAAGATTAAGATACCTTTGATCCAAAGTCATGTGACAGACTAAACTCACTCTTATTGGCTTGTAAGACCAGCAAGCTAACCTCTCTAATACTATGAATGCTCTTATTTGCTGGATTAGAACAACCTTGGACACAAGGCTGAATTTCTGAAGAACAGAAAAAAATACTGATTATGTGAAAATAGCAACCTGTGTTATGCAGGTTGCACCTGTTGTTTACCGATGTTTATGAAGGGAATTTCACAGGCTATCCCCATTGGGTACTTATTAAGTTCAGTTGAGTTAGCTACAAGTATATTTTTGTTCCAGACTCTGGTAAACTAAGTATCATCATAGTCTGTATCAAGATCACTTCAAATGGTTTTCAAGAGCTTCAGACTCATCAATGATGTTTCACAGGCATGTAGAACCAATATCTATTTATCTGAATTTGCTTCTGTTGTTGATTTCCTGTAGTCTTTAACTATCTGTTTCCCCTTATACCAAATACACACAATAGTAAATGAGGTTCAACTGTGATCACATGGTGTAATGGTATGGAAAAAAAACAACAAAAATTGAATTCAGTAAGATGTCAATCAGTCCAAAGATCAGCGGAATTTCTTTTGTGTGTTTGTGGATATATATATTTTGTGGATATATATATTTTGTGGATATATATATATTTTGTGGATCAGAAATTATGTCGAAATGTAACCCTACCCCTAAATAACTACTAGGATCATACAAACATGGATGAAAATGTTTTAAGATCCTTAACTGTTCCCTTATTTTTAAAATTTTTGGTTGTTTGAAAATTCCAGCCACGGAAATAACTTATTTCCAAATGAAAAATATTCAAAAATTCTAAAATATAATTTTATTGAACATTTTTTAATTGTCACCATGTTATATTAATAATAAGCAACAGCAATAGTTACCAAAAATAACAAACGCCGTTCTCAAATTTGCAATGCAGTTCTATGACATCACTCTGTGTGATAGCTTAGCGAAGTTTTATGTCAACACAAGATAAAATCGTCGCTGATGGTGGATGTTATTGTGTTACCATCCTTATAACCTCTCTAAAGATGGCTCATGTGAGCTGAAAGCTTAGAACCAACTTAATAAAAAATTATCCAAATGTTGGAGAATTTTTGCCTTTATTTTCAACTGAAATTAAAGCCAAAATACAATGTTTAGAATGGCTCATGATTAAACAAAATAAACATTCATTGTCTCTTATATTTAACAGTATATGTTTAGAATAAATATATATATATATATATATATATTAATTAGAGAAAATTTTCAAAATTCAAAGGTGTTGGATGTACATTTTGACATAGGATGTCTAATAGAGATTCTACATCACATCAGCGACATTGTTTTGTTCCAAATGGGAAGGCCCTGGGGTAGAGTGTAGAAGGGTTTTAAGTTAACAAGGTCAGAAAGTACAACAGGACAGAGCTGTTAGTGGCAGGGTTACAGGGTGCTGAAATGGTATATTTGGGAAGGGGAGGAATAGATTTAAATGTAATATCTTAAAAATTTTTAATTATGTTTATCCATTACAGGAAGTCATGAATTTAAAGTTATTAAAGAAATATATATATATATATATATATATAGGGATTTGGTAAAGGAGTTCATATTTTATAAAGATAGACAACTAAATGAGTTAAATTACTTTTTTAAAGTTAAGATTTTGGGCTGTTTGAAGAGGTGTATTTAGGCGGGAAGGAATGGGTTTCAATATAAGATTTTAAAAATTTTTATTTAAGTTTATTTGATTAAACCTTTTAGGTAGAAGCAATCTAAATGCCAATTACAGGATGTTATCGGTTTAAAAATTATTAGAGAAAAAAAATTTTTAGAGAAAAAAGAATTATATTGGCTCTGTATTCTTAATACATTGAGCTCTCTGCCTGCATTACTTTTTAATGTTAAAAATTTTTAATATTAATTAGGATCAGGTTCTTGGAATTTACCTCCTACTCTTCCACTTTGGATTAAAGAAAAACAAAAACAAAAATATATATATATATATATATATATAATGTGAGAGAGAGAGATAAAAATCACTGTTATGGTTATTGCTTTGATTTGATGCATGAGTTACCTTTCTCTCAGTATGTGCCTGCAAATTGCTCTTGAATCATTTTTCTATTTTTCTGCATCCCCCTCTTTCTTCTTTTATCTCTCCCAGCAAAATTATTTTTCTTTTTGTTTCTATTTCCTAAAACTAAATCTGATAGATGTTGGTTGATAAATACCTAATACTGACATGCTTACAAACTTATCTTACTTAGCCCCCACTTCCCTGACATGCTATCAGGTCAAGCCTATCCCATCACATCTTGAATTCTGTACAGCTGAAATTAGTCTAGATAATTAAAAATAAGTCCTTAATTATTCCAGAAAATAAGTAATTATGTAATTAATGATTACTAAAGAGGCAATGTCATTTTCTCTCTTTGGACAGTTCCTGTTGTTTTTTTCGTTCTATCCATAATAACATTTGACGCCAACTTTATATTTACCAAACTTATCTGAGTTCTTTCACAAGATGAAATAGAGAAAACTTTGGCTAAGATCATGTTTCCCTCATTTCCCAACTGGTGAGAATCAACCTCATCATCAAACAGACATTTCAATATTTGTTTTTTTATTTATTTTGTTATTGTTCTTTTTTATTTTTTCTCTTCCCATTCTTCTTTTCCCTCTTTGCCCCCCCTTTCTTTCTTTTTTTCTCTTTCTTTTTTTTTAAACAAGACAATTTTTCTCACTAGAATCTAGTAAGTCTACCATTCATCCTTACATTGAATAGTGCTGGCACAACTGGTCTGTTGCTTCTGCTATTATTTAGAGATTCTTGGAAAAAAAAACAAAAAAAAACAAAGAATTTGCAATGTTATCAGTCCTGATCTTGGCTTCAGTCCCTTTTTTACAGTAACAATTACTGTGCTTTTTTATAAATATTTTCATAGTAATTGTTCTGATGAGCTTCTTTTTTTTTCTTGGTTACTAGACTTTATGAATTTAAGCTTTTGTCGCGCAGTGGATATCGGCTTGGAACGAGAAATCGGGGAACCGAGTTCGAATTCCAGTTGAATTCCTTGCATTGACTTACGCGCAAATACCCTTGGGAAAGGTATTAATCCGTCTCTTCCCTCCAGTTATGGGTTAAATAATAGGACAGATTGGGTTCTATAGCCTTGGTCGGCAACCAGTCTACCGCAGAAAGCAATGGCAACCTACTGCGGGATAATCTTCTGCCCAGTCAGTCATGTCTCTTTCGAGACATGATCGCCCAAGCGTGTATCGCGCATGGCACTTAACTGACTGACTAAATTAGTAGGAAGGTTTCTTCATTTTACAGTTGATGTGGCTAGATGTAACCCCAACTTTTATGTTAATGGTTTCATCTATTGCACTCCTCACTTATGGAATTCTTTTCTCAGCTTCTTATTTTCTAATCAAAATTGCATTAAAGTTTTTGAAAGTCAATGTCATTCATTACCTTCTGTTTGTTCAATTCCTGTTCTTTTATTGTTCCTTCTTCTTAATGTTTTCATTTCCTTCTATTTTCTAAAATGAAGTAACTTCTTGCATCTTAGTGGCTTTATTGCTTTGTTTGGGGTGAAATGATTAAAAAGATAACTGTTCCAGTGTGAAAAGTACAATTATACCTGTCACAAATCTGGGATAGTTTGTCTTCAAAAAGCCAAGTCCTATTATACAAGTCAACCATCTGTCCGTGCATGGAGTACTGCTGCCATTTATGGTCAGGTACCCCTGCCGTTCTCCTCAGTGTTCTTGACAGGCTCCAAAGGAGAGTCTGTAATGTGATAGGTACTGATCTGGTGGCTCAACTGCAGCCACTTCCCCATTGTCGAAATGTGGCCTCCCTTTGTCTGTTCTATAAATACTTTCATGGCTTCTGCTCAGACGAACTTAAGTCACTGATGCCTCCTCAAAAGGTGTTTACTCGTGCAATCAGACTGGCAACTGGGTCCCACCCATTCACAGTCAGGTTAGCCAAATGCAGACGACAATTCTACTCCTGCAGCTTCTTCTCTCGCACTTCCCGCCTATGGAACTCGCTCCCATATTCTTGCTTTCCTGACGTTACAACCTCCAGAAATTTAAATGCAAAGTCAATACTCATCTACTAACCACTGGACTCTAGCTCTCTCCCCACCCCCGTATAACCTTCCCTTTCTCTCCACCCATGTATCTGTCATCACACCTGCTATCTCAGCTTTCTATTGTTCCTTTCTAACTAGGTTGTACTCCTCACTCTTTTCTAATTAATCTTTTTACATTTATGTAGCCCCCTGCACATCAGTGGCGTTTCCACCTTGCTCGGGGTGAAATGATTAAAAAAAAAAAAAAATGTAAGCTCAAGTTTCCACCATAGCTTTTCCTTATTATTCTTTTGAGAATTCATTTATTTTTCTTACATTTTTATTTATTTTTTTTATTACTTTTCTTAAAGTATCTCACCCTCTGATAATACAAAATCTCTCTCATAACATATTATGTGTGTGATAAGAGAAGATTATATGTTTTCCCTTTCTCAATTCTGCTAATACTTAGTTTTTTTTTCTTTCACTTTCTCTCCCTGGACCCTCACCTGTCTACAAGTGGCATTTTCACCTCATTTGTTGGAAAATGATTAAAATATAAATATATAAATAACATGAAACATTTTTACATTCTCTATCTCCAGTGAAAAGCAAACCTGTAAGAATATTGGGGAAATTAATTAAAAAATTAATAAAATCTTCCTTTTGGTCGTTTTTAATGAAACATCTTTAAAAGAAAGATTGCTGCCCAAATAAACATTCGTAAATAAATATATATATATATATATATATATGTATATCATGTTTCTTTCGAGACATGATCATGTATGGCACTTAACTGACTGAATCTATAACTCACATCTATGGCTCTTTCTTTTGTTGATGACCATACTTTGTCGTCTTGATGCTTAGTTTTATTTTATTCTCACTTTCTTATTTTCCTCTGTCTTGGAGAATCCGCACTTTTTTTTTTCAAGTCAGCCATCAACAGTGTCATCTGCATATTAATAAGAAATATCTTTCCGTTTCATAAAAGTGTTTTTCAATGTTACTATTTTGTTTTCACTTCTGTTGCCAGCTTTTCTGTGCCGTGTCCTTTCAGAATGTGAGCAATTATGGCTCTCTACAGCCTCCTGTCCCTTATGGAACTTAGTAATATTTATAGTTTTGCCAAGCCTCTCTCGACCTGTTCTGCTATGTGTTCACACAAGATTATCACATTGCCTTCTCTTATTCATTTTTACCTTCAATGTGTCTTTTGAGTTTCTTGGGTACAAAATACCCAGATTAAATGGATTATTTAATGTTTGTAATGATACAGGATTTGTATCCTATTAGTGTCAAATTCTTCAAGCCCCCTTTTCTCTCTTTTGTCCCAGGAATTTCAGCTGTCTTTTTCTGATTCTGATGTCTTTTTCTGATTCTGATGTTTTTTTTTGCTTCCATTTACATAGAACTTCATTGCTTAAACACTGTGTTAGGAAATTCATTTTCTTAAGGAAAGCTCACCTGCATTTTTCTCTTTTTTTCTCCTCTCTCTTCTCTCTCCTCTTTCTCGCCTCCCTCCCTCTCTCTCCTCTTTCTTGCCTCCCACCCTCTCTCTCCTCTGTCTTGCCTCCTACCCTCTCTCTCCTTTTTCTTGCCTCCCACCCTCTCTCTCCTTTTTCTTGCCTCCCACCCTCTCTCTCCTCTTTCTCACCTTCCACCCTCTCTCTCATCTTTCTTGCCTCCCACCCTCTCTCCCCTCTTTCTCCCCTCTCTCCTTCTCTCCTCTCCTCTCCTCTTTCTCGCCTCCCTCTCTTGCTTGCCTTTTTCCTGGCCCCCTCCCTCTCCTCATTTCACCCCAAAAACGGCAATAATGCTACTAAGATACAAGTGGCTACTGGGAGTCAAAGAAAATGAGAAAAGACTAGAAGAACCCGGAAACCAATATTAAATAGGAAACAAGGGATAAACTCCTACTCCTGTTCAAAGAACTAGGAGCGAGTGTGAATCAGGTTATAGGTGGACCTATCTGTTTTTATTGAAGAGAGAGAAGAAAAGTAAATAAAATTTTGGAGTTTAGACAGAAGTTAAGTAAACTAAGAGCAGGTGTGATTTAAGTTCAGGTAGACAGAGTAATGTAACCACTAGTTGATAATAAACTTTAATTATTTAGATTTTAAGGTCATTTAACTTGCATTGTTTCCTAAAAATGTAAAGAGCAGAAGTTAATTAAACTGACATCAATAAGCATTTGAAATCCTAGTTTACCTGAGTTTCTTGAACACTGACCTCTGGTGGCAATGTTCAGTATGGAAAACTGTTATGAGCTATATTTGATTAACATCTGTATCTTGAGTCCTATTGTTTAATTCTTAATGCTGATAGTGGGAGACTGATTAAGAATTACACACACTATGAAGTGGGACAATATGTTTCCATTATTTTCTTGATGTGTCTTTTATTATTCAGTCTGTTCCCAGGAAAACACTGATGACAAACTGTTTCTCTCTCTTTGTTTTTTCATGGAGGAATATTTAGCATGGATGTAATGCTTGAGTTATCTAGTCTTTCTAGACACGTTTACTGTGTGGGAAGTTCTCTTTTCAAAAGTACACTGCTCTTATGGCCCTATACCAGATTATATTATTCTTCATCTATGTGCCCTGTCCTTTCAGGACGTAGGCAATCATGGCTTTCCACATCTCCCTACTCCTGGTGACTCTGAGCACACTTTCTCCTGTAAAACCATGCAAAACCCATTCAGTCATCCACCTGCTCAGGCCCTTCAAATATGTTATCCGCCACTTTCCTCTGTCTCTTCTTCCCTCTATCTGGCCTGTTAGTATCAGGTTCTCCAAGCCCTCCTTCCTTATTGCATGTCCCAGGAACTTAAGTTGTCTCTTCCAGATGCTCAATATTAATTTTCTTTTCATTTCCATCTTTTCTAAAACCTTGTCATTGCTCACATGCTCAGTCCAGGATATTTTTCTAAGCATGCAGATTGTTACCTGACTAATTAGCTACTATTTAGGTCCAACTAAAACAAACAAAAAAATAACGGCAAAACAAATGTATTGGATTGCCAGATAAATTCTTTTCTTTTTCCGGTACTATTTGAATTAGCATGCTAAATTTTTTTAGCATTTGACTCTAGTGTTTTGTTTTGTAGCAATAATCTATATCTAGATGGCCTCACAATTGCATTATTGACATCAATGTTCAATTTTACATTTACATATTTAATCCATAAAGATAGCATACCTTAAAAATATATTATATTATAAGTATGGCTGGCCACTTGTATCCAAGGATGCCTGTCTGCTAGGTTGGATAGCTAATTCCCATTGTAGACACCTGCTCAGGCACACCTGTGTTTGTTCAACACCCACAGAGCCCACCTGTGGTTTATACTGCAACTATGCTGAGTATACCTTAGTTACAGTTTCTGAGAGAGAGGATGTTATTTAGCTTGAACAATAGTCTGAACACAGCCAAGGTGTTCAAACCCTTAGTCACGATGACTTGTGCTACTACAGTCATCAATGGCTCTCAAAAGATCCTGTGTAGTTTCCCTCATAAAGCTTGGATCAATTGATTGTAGGGTTTTCTAGCACATTCCAAACAAAATTCAGTGTTGCATGCTGGGATTGCCTCCTCCAGAGTAATAACTTCAAGACGTCACCGTCTTAACAAATAGACCATGCTGAAATTTGAACCTGGATCTCATGGTCAGAAAATGAATGTTCTAACCACTCGGCCATATTTCATCTTATCTATATATATATATATTCGAGTGAATATAGAATGAAGAAAGAATTTTTACAAAATCCAAAACATTAATTTAAAACAGTGCTCGATATATAATATATAGAGCTGTGAATATTTATTATAAATTATATTTTAGAACATGTACATAATTTTTTTATATATATCCACTACAAAGGTACATTTGTTTAACATTGAAACTTCAATGTCTCATCAAGCGGTATGTATAGGAATGGAAAGCCTCTTTTCTTATATTTGGTCAGTTGTGGTTGGGATATTGGTGGGGGTTAGTGATAGGGGAACAAGTCACGTGTATTGACCATTGGAATTTTGAAGAAAGTGGTGTGGGTAGTTAAAACGGTTGATTAATGAGTTTTTGATTTCTAGACAGATTCAACATTGGCAGTTAGAATGTAAGTTTGTATTATCTTGTGACTAGACTATATCCTTTGGATTTCTTAGAGCCGGTAATATATACATATAGTTTAAAATGTTCTATATTCATAATGATATACTAAGCCTCATTTAGATGTAGCACAAGGCACACTCAGTAAGGATCAACCTTACTACTCAATCATATAATTCATCTAGCAAGATAAGCTAGTTAACAATTACACCACATTGAACTGCCCATATATCCAATATTTTTAGTCAAAGTGTTTCCAATATCAGAAATAGTGTTTATAGATATAGCCCATGTGGACATAAGGATCAATACTGCATGGTGAATGCCACTTTCATGCTTCAATGGGTTCTTCATATCAAGTGCCACTATTCCATTCTAGCAATTGGGATAAAACAGCACTTTACGAGGATTAAAGATTGTCATGACCTACATTGCTTATCAACGCACACACTAAGTATGAATTATCATTCACCTTATTATATAATTCAACCAAATGCAGGCTAACACTGATTATTTTTTTTAATACTTTGTTTTAATAATTCTGACAACCCCATACTGTATGTGGGTATATATATAGTCATCCGCAGACAGATCTGTTTTGCTGTATCACAGCTCATCAGTACGGTTAGACTCCGATTGATTTTAACCCAGAATTGAAACCCAACCGAACTGGCGTCAGTTGGTGATTCTACCTCTGGGCTATGGGCGTTTAGTAGAAGAAGGCAGACTTTTTAGCGTGTATATTTTTATTATACACACCAAATAGCCAGAGTGCTCTAATTCAATATTGAATGAGCGATATATATAAAACTTTTTTATTCATTTATAATCATTATAGGTTTTGTATGTTTGTTCTTTCATGTATTTTTTTTTGATTTGAAGTTTTGGCTTTGGAATGGCATTTATTAGATTTAGGTGACTAGATTTTTTAGTCTTGATGTGATTGTAGGTAGCGTAGAAGAAAGTTGTCTTTGTACTTGCATTTGGGAATGGGTTTTCAGTTAATGTTTATGAGTTTATATTTTTATGGAAATGTAATTATCATTATTTTCTCCTCTAAGCAAAGATTACATTGTTCTGAGGGTGTTTTTTTTTTAATCTCCTTTACATTATAGTGACTTTTTAAGTTACCATATGTGATTTGAGAGGGTTGTGCTATTGGCATATTTTCTGTTGTTAAATGTCATTTTGTTTGAGATGTTGCACTTGGTCTTAAACTCCAACTGATGCATTAAACTGCCAGCATTCAGTGTTGATTCCTATTTGCACATACATACACAAACTCTCTGTGTGTATATATATATATATATATATATATATATATATATATATATATTACTGTAATATTTTTATTATAAGTAGTTCAAATAAAAAACAATTTACATCGCTATACAAAAGCTATTGTGTTTCAGTACTGTTAATTGTACTTCATCAAATGATGGTTGGTCACTGTTGCTGGGAATGAAAAATATGTTCCACAGAAAACATTCTCAACACCTTTACCAACAATCACCTGATGAAGTACAATCAATAGCACTGAAACATGTTTTGTGTCATGATAAAAAATGTTTTTATTATAACTACGTAAAATAAAAACATTACAATAATAATACTGCTCTACTTTGTATTGAGCACTTTTAAAAAGTAAATGCTATTAACTGTGGATCATTATTCCATTTGTTCTTACTGAGACACACTATATATATATATATATATATATATATATATATATATATAAAAAGGAAGAGAAAAATTATTCTTAGCAGATAAATTTTGTTCCTCAGCTAATAATTGGCTAATAGATTTTTTCTCTTATCTTTTTATTCATATATGCACACACACACACACACACACAAATGTTAGTTGATGATATATCATTGTGGTACAAACATACTAGAGGACCTATACTGCAAAGACACTTAACACACAGGTGAAGGGAGAAGATATGGTTTTATACTTTTCCCAAAGTTATTTGTACAAAACTGAATGTAATGAACATGGTCTGAATTTTTACTTGGCTGAGTATTTTTATTTCTGAGCCACTGGTAGGTTTAGAACAAAAGCTATGGCCATTATCTTATTAAAAGAGAACACATTTTACACCATTTATTTGTCAACACAGGTCTGCAACAAATAAGTTTTGTAAACAGCATTCAGCAGCAAGGCCTCTGATTGGGAGGTTGTGAGGAGCATGGAACCACCTTTTAATTGCTGTTGTTCTCAGGTCCACCCTAACTCAGAATGGTAGCACCTGGAAGGGTCCCAGCTATGGGCAAATAGTTAACTCCCAAAGTGGGGTCAAAACACTATGTAACTATAAAAATAGATTTTTATAGAAGTATATACATAAAAATAGAATTTTATAAAAAAATATACATTTTTGAAGGAAAAATATTACCAACAATACATTTTTAAAGAAAAAAATTACCATAACACACTTTTGAAGAAAAAAAAATTCTCAGCAAAACATTTTTTAATACAAAGCTAGAAGACATTTTCCATTTTCTAAAGTAAAAATGTGTTGGGGAGTACCCATTTTTGCACATAAGAATGGACTCACCTGATGTGTGCATATAATCCTGCCTATACAGAGTACAGCAGAAGTTAAGTAGTTCTACCGCTACTAGTTGGTTAGTAAGGATATAGACTCATTATCCGGACATACTTCTTCACTACCAGATTGTATATATTGATTTCTCCTAATAGTATTCCTGAATTGACTAACCCGTGTTCCAGTTTGTATATTTTTGTTCAATATAATGTACATTTTCTATCTCCATATCTGTTTTTTGTTATTTATTATTTTGTGTGGTTTCTCAACAAGAATCCACAACAACATGAATAAAAACAAAAAATTTTCATTAAAATTTAAATTAATCTTCTCACTATAAACGAGCATTTAAAAAGAATACCTTAAAACCCCACCTTTTTGGCATTAAATAACCCACAGAGGTTGATATGCCATTAAACAAAACCCAAACAAATAAGTTTTAAGGTAAATAATTGATATCTCAGTGTAGTTTTTTCCTATTTGTGGTTAGGAAATGGTCTTGGACAAAAACAACTCTGAATCTAAAACTCTTTTACCTGAATCTTCACAAAGATGGTCAGACATGAGGTGCAGATTTTACGTTTGTAAAATAAAATTGATAGTTTCCAAGAATGAGGGATAATCCAACTGGAAAACAATTATCCAGAATGCTGTTGACTCTAACAGGCATTGGGCCCAAGGTAGATGGAATTTTGGATCAATGTGTATTTAATATAAATCTAAGAACAGCGATGATAAAGACTCTTAGCTTTTGAATATCAGTCTTGGAATGAGATATGGCAAAAAATATATTCAAGAAAAGCAAGTTTCATCAAAAAATTATTGGCTTTGGTTGTTCAAAAGTTACACAAACAGAGACAAAAGAACATGGAAAATAAAAATAAAAAAAAACGAGATCTTTTTTTTTCTCAGAATGGTCCAGAATAATGAAAAAAGCATTCTTGTGTAACACTGAGCGATTGACCAAATTTCTGCATTGTAAATAATGAATGTGCATCTGGAAAGACAACGTGTGAATGACAAGAAAAATTGGGTGTTGTTTTATTCATGGGGTCAACGTAAATCAATCCAAGAACAGGGAGGCATTCTCCTTTCTTTTCCTTTTTTTTCCCCCCATTCACCAAATTCTTCTTTTTAACCTCTCCACCCAAATTCCTTTGCTGTTTTATGAATATGAATGGCATTTTGTTTTCTTTTTGTGAGCTCAGTATTGTTAATTTCCTTTTCTTTTTCTTTTTTTTTTTTTGCTTGAAGCAAAATACATACCTGTATAGGCTTATGTGTTAGATGTGCCTATGCAGAAGAAAAACTATCCCAATTTATAAATGTACAAATATGAGTAAAACATTTTAATGTATAGATATAGCTAAAGACAGATACAGATAAGATGTATAGATGCAGATAAGGACAGACATATAGATAGGAAGACGGAGACAGAACTATAGATAGGTAGATGGGGGCAGGTGTATAGATAGGTAGATGGGGGCAGGTGTATAGATAGGTAGATGGGGGCAGGTGTATAGATAGGTAGATGGGGCAGGCGTATAGATAGGTAGATGGGGGCAGGCGTATAGATAGGTAGATGGGGGCAGGCGTATAGATAGGTAGATGGGGGCAGGCGTATAGATAGGTAGATGGGGGCAGGCGTATAGATAGGTAGATGGGGGGCAGGCGTATAGATAGGTAGACGGAGGGAGGAATATAGATAGGTAGACTGGGGGCAGGCATATAGATAGTTGCGCATATATATATATATATATATATACACACATACACAGAGTGTAATAGGCAAATGATCAGTTGATATTTTTAATTTTTTGTTGATTTTGACAGCTGCACCATATAGTAGGGTCAATTTGGCACATTGCTTTTATTACATTATTTTTTTGCTTTTTTTCAAATGACTCTGAAGAGTGAAGACATTATAATAAGACCTTCACAAAACTTCAAGGTCAGTATGACTTAAATAACACTGCTCAGCTATGTGTGTGTTAGAGTGCTTGATCTTTGTGAAAGGAATAGATGGTGTTCAACTGTGAGGTTCTTGACATCTTTCCCAATATTCTAACCATAAATCTACCCTGTTAGACAATAAGTATAATTTTGATCGATAAAAAAATTCTCTGGGAAAGACTTTCTGCCATATCAGAAAAACAAAAGAATATTCTATTGGTTCAAAATTAAATTACCTACGCTCGCAATATCTAGCCTGTTACTCTAACTACTCAGTTGCCCTAACGACCAGATTATTCTGGAGGAGGAGGAGAAGAAAAATAAAATAACAGAACCCATTTCTGAAAAAAAAACAAACACCATTTGCTGTATCAGGAATCGGAAATGTATCCTATTGGGTAAAATGAAATTATTGTATCACAATTATACAGGCCAAAAAGACAAACATATGATGATAAATTAGGCAAATTATCATTCGTTTCGAGGTTAGTACTTTAAACCCTGTGAAAGTTTTGCTGATTCTTGTTCAATTCCTGTTCTTTTAGTAATTTAATTATGACACTTGATGCTAAATCACATTTACTACAGAAATGCTCATTAATGCACCAAGTTGGTGCATATATGCAATAATAATTGCACACATAAACTCTAATATGCTATACATAGGTCTGGCTATTACTGTCAGTATACTCTGAGAGTTTATTACATAAATCAATAAGACAGTATTAACCAATCGATTTTGGTGAAATTTTTCAGGTCACATGCTTACACATTCGTAAATATATTGGACTCTCCCATTGTTTTCAATATATAAGGCTTGAGTGACTCAGTTCTTAGAACTAACAGCCAGACTAACCAAACATCTGATTATAGTGGTGAGGGCTTGTGTAGAACTAACCACACTTCTTTTTGGAAGAGATGAATATAGAGAACTCATCTACAGTATGCCACAAGGTCCCCAAACAACCATCTGCAGGTTTTGAGTTCAGAATTTTCCTTCTGCTAGATTGTTAACAATCTAAGGCTATTGGGTTCAGTTTGTTAAAAGCAATCAACAAGGAAGATTTTATTAATTTTTGATGGAAATTTTTCAGTATTCTTACATGTTTTGTTTTTTGCTGGAAAATAAGGAGTGTAAAAATGTTTCATAATTTTTGACTTTCCAAGCACTTTCAGCCACTTCACTGGCCATTTTCAAGGATGTTATTTTTCTGATGTTGTTATTTTATCCTCTTGTTTTACTCTAATGTAAATTTATACATAGCTGGTGGGAGAAATCAATTCACACCTTAATGTGTTTTATCTTGTAAGTGAATGTAAACTGGGATTTGAACTTGGCTCTTCAATTCCTCAATCTGAGCCATTATTCATTACTTCATGGTGCCTCCATATATATATATATATGCACACACACATACACTACCAGTCATAATTATTAGGCCAACCCAATTTTTAAAAACAATTATGTATTTCATACTCTTTTTAGCATTTATTGCCAAGTGGATAATTCTGAATGAAAATAGAATGGTTCTTTTGTTAATACTGCACAATAACATGTGCATCAAATGAACTGTTCTGGTTTCCAGTTTTTGTGCTATCTTCCCCATGCTAGTCTCTTCTTCTTATTGGCTGGCCGAAGCATTTTTCTTAAACTGGGGTGACCTAATAATTATGGCTAGTAGTGTATATATGCACATATACACAAACAACCTTAACTTAAGGAACGCTAGTACGCAATTGAAATTGAGAAATACCTATCTCATAATATGCACCTGATGATTGCATAAAACTTCTAGTTGTGTTAAAATGTAAAATTATATATATATATATATATATATATATATAATGTGTGTGTCTATCAGGAACAAGTTTTTGATATTTTACACTGTGTATGTTCTCAGCCATCTCCATCTCTTCTCCGTCCAGATATGGGTTACCTAGCTGGACAGATTAGGTTCTATAGACTTTGTTGACAATCAGTCTACTGCAGAAAGTAATGGTAACTTACTGCAGGAAAATTTTCTGCCCAGTCAGTCATGTTTCTTTCAAGACATGATCCCCCAAGTTTGAATCCCATATGATATTTAACTGACCAATATTCTCAGCACATGCTCTGAATTGTTGAAGCAGTCAAAATGAAAGTTTAAAGGTTGATGCTGTTTAGGCAGAAGGACAGCTTCAGTTGTTCCATTGTTTTTATTTTTTTTTAAATGCTAATAACTTTTTTCTTTTTTTTTTTCAGATTTACCATTTAAACTGTAAATTTCAGTTTATGTTTTCATTAGAAATATTTGCAGTAACATATTTAGTAAGATTGTTCAAATTGTAACTAAAAAGTTTAAAAAATATCCTACAAAATGGATGGCTAAAGATCTTTACCTTGTTGGATAGAAAAGAACAGGCAAAATGTATGATTTGGAGATTCATTGATTGGTTTCTTTGTTTTATCAATCCTTTATGGGTTATTTAAAGCCAGAATATCTTTTGAATTTTTTTTTTTTTAATCATATCACCCCGAGCAAGGCGGTAATGCCACTGATGTGCAGGGGGCTACATAGGAGTGAAAAGATTGGAAAAGAGAAAACCGGAAACCGCATCCTAAACAGGAAACAAGGGATGAGCCTCTTCACCTGTTCAATAGACGTGGGTGGAGTGTGAACCGGGCGATAGTTTAGTCTATCTACTCCAACTAGTCTATCTACTCCAACTATAAATTATAAGAATAAATCCTTTTTTTGTGAGTGAATATTGAATTGAAATATTTTGAGAATAACAATGATTTTTCCAGGTACAAGTCATGGAAGTCATAGAAGTATTTTGTGTTGTATTGTCTTTTTTCATTTTTAAAAAAAAACAAAAATGAAGAGAGTAGTCTGAATTTAAAAAAAAAAAGAAAAAAAAGTCAGCAATAATTTTTTTTGGAAATGATCGGGTAAATTGATTTTTATTTATTTATTTATTTTTTTAATCTGTATTCCACAGAAGTAAGGGAAATTAAGTTGTTCAAAGATATATATATATATATATAATGTGTATGTATGTATATTTGGACAGCAATCTTTCTTTAAAAACATATTTTGTTAAAAACAAACAACAAGGAAGATTTTATAAATTTTTGATGTAAATTTTTCAGTATTCTTACATGTTTTGTTTTTTGCTGGAAAATAAGGAGTATAAAAATGTTCCATAATTTTTAACTTTCCAAGCACTTTCAGCCACTTCACTGGCCATTTTCAAGGATGTTATTTTTCTGATGTTGTTATTTTATCCTCTTGTTTTACTCGAACATAAATTTTGTGTTCTTGAAAAGAAGCATTCTTTAAAGCTATCACGTAATATGTGCGACTGGGCATCACATGAGCATCCTGTCAGTCATTTTTATCAAAACATATATATATATATATATATATATATGTGATGTAGTTTTGAGGCATGCTATATTTATGTATTAAAGTGCTCAATATAAAGGATATAATGTATGTAAATATAAATGTAGATATTGTAGTCATGTTGACTTCAATGTACATTTTTATATTCTCATATATATATATATATATATAGTCATTCGCAGCCAGATCTGTTTCGCTGTATCACAGCTCATCAGTATGGTTAGACATTCTATTGCTTTTTACCCAGGATTGAAACCCGACTGAATTGGCGTCAGTCGGCAATTCTACCTCTGAGCTATGGACGCTCAGTAGAAGGAGGTAGACTTTTAGCGTATGATGTATCATACACCAATAGTCAGAGTGCTCTCTGCTATGAGTAAATTGTCACAATATTATATTTTTATTCTTGCATCATGATTTTATTGACTGCACAGTATAGTAGAGTCAGTTGGACAAGTGAGAAAGAGCACCATGTAAGTGAGAAAGAGCACCATGACACAATTGACTCTGCCAGAAATTTGCAAATAGTATGCTGTACTGCTTGATTTGCCTGGAAGCTCTAATATGAGTATTTTAGAATGTTTGGCTGTGAATCTGAGGACCATGTAGAGGATATCTAAAGTGTTGGATGATACATTGAGTCAACATCATATTGTTTGAAGTGATCACTGGTGATGGCAACATTATGCCTCCCTTCATCTTCCCACATGGTCTCAGACTTGACATGGAGGCTTACATCAAGTACCTTGAAGAGGTAGTTCTGATAAAATGTTTGAATTGGAGCTTCCAGTATGAATGCAAAACAGTACAGCATTCTTTTTCTAAACTTCT
>JBBBDQ010001362.1:6255000-6277500 GCA_037127315.1 Ascarosepion bandense
CGATTTTGTTGGAAATACCTAGCCAATAGTTTCAGACTTGTGACTTAGTACAGGCATAACCACTGACGGCATTTGAAGAGATTCGTCTACTTAATTTCACTCACAAAATTTGAGTCAGTCCATTTGTATGGTTCTCGGCTACTTCACAACAGTACCACACGCTGGGATTGTATTTTCACCTTCTAGACATACTGTTGCCATATTTACAACATTTTGGTCATTGTACACCTTTAGGTGATATTTCTTGGAATTTCAAACAGAATATATTATTGCATCTGCAAGGGTAGAATGTTATAATTTATTGTGCCATGCTTTTTTTTTATATCTTAATTTCAGTTCATAACTCTCTGAGGTTTTTTTTTTTTTTTTGTTCATTCTGCTGTGGCCAAGTAATGAACTCAAAACTCTCAAGTCGCTTTTGGATTAATCAATCAACACTTTTATCCATTGTGCTGTTTGGATATTCTATTTGAACATACTTTTCTGTGTTTGTATGAAAAGGTATTCAGTAAAGAATAAAATGTTTTATTACTTTTAAAGAGACTAAAATCATTAGGGTTTCCTGAGTCTTTCAGTGGAATCAAAAAGTTCTGGTTCCTCATAGCAAGTATTTACCCATCTCCATACAATGATGTGATGTGACACGTGGTCAAGTTTAATGTTTAATGTAAACCTAGGCAAGAGCTAAAAATTTCCCATTCCTGCATCTATTAGTTGCACTGGTACCAATATAACTACCGTTCTCCCTTATCTTTTGCAATAAAAGGGCGACTGCAACAGGCAACTGTTCTCTGGGACCTCATAGAGTATAACCAGTTAATTTGATGTTCTTTATCCTGATTTGTTTGTTTAATGGCACATTATACTAAAATTTAATTTTCTTGGGAGCACTAGTAATTTCTTTTACAAAATACTCCAGCCACTTTCACAGAGTTGAATTATCCTTATTTCCTCTGCATTTCAAATGGAAGGCAGAATTTTCTTTCAGACAGCTTTTTATAAAGGGCTGTCAGTGTGTGGTAAAAGACTCTCACTTGAGGGCTTCTTCAAGTTAAGTCAGTCATCGTTTCTCCTTATCCTCATAATTACCACTTCCTACCATCCTCACTTTTATTCATACCACATACCCCATTTATCATAGCCATTTCAACTGTGACATACAACCTCAAGTGGTTCTTGAGCCTTGGAGAAAACTTAGTAAAAATCATTTTGTTTTGGTATGAAATATTTTCATTAATACCTGTGTTAATGAAGCAAAAAATCTAAGTGAAATCATATTTAGCAACTTAAAAATCTGATTATAATTTTTTTTAATAATTTCACCCCAAGCAAGAGGACAATGCTACTAAGGCACAAGGGATGACTAAAAGTGAATTAAAATAAGAAAACTAATGAGCAGAATGGATAATAAGAGTTCTTGAAGATGGCAATTGATGTATTTAAATTTTTGAAGATTGTAGGTGGCAGGGAAGCAAGAAACTAAAAGAAAGTTCCACAGGTGAGAAGTATAAGAAAAGAAAATTAGTTAAATCTAGCTAATTCAACAGTAAAGGGATGTCACCTATCTGATAATCTAGCAATACGTTAAATTCATGTAGTCAAGTTACGAAGGAGGAGAGCTCATCAGAACAGTTGCTATGAAAGTAAGTGTGCTACCAGATTAGCATCCATGTTTCACTTTTTTACTGTTAAAATAACTAAAAGTAACTGCCACGTTTATGCCAACAGTTTTTTTTTTTAACTTCCTGCCTGTGGAACCTCCTTCCATTGCTTTGCTTCCCTGATAACTAAAACCTTCAAAAATTTAAATTCAATGGTAATCACTATCTTATGTCTTTTTGAATGCTATTCATCTTTTGTCTTTTCCACAATCCTCCCTACTCTGTCTTCTCCTTCATTCTCCATAGCCCCTTGTGTAATAATGGCATTTATCACCTTGCTTGGGGTGAAATTATATCAAGTGCTGAAATATATTTTATTCTTGGTTTAATATTCAATATGACTTTAGAGGTACATACCTAAGTTATCTCAATATTTACTTTTAATAAAACCCATCCATCATTGCTTGATAAGGTTGAAATAATAAAAATCTGGGCTAACTGAACCCTTGTGGTCATTAAATATTTATCACCATATATTCTCTTTGCTAATTTTATGGTGATTGAATCTGAAAAACTTAATATTTATTCAATGAGCTTTTTAAAATAATGATTTCATGTTTGAGTTTAAAGATTGTCATTTGATTTTTTTTAATATCTTTGCCAAGTTATGTGTTTTTTGTTTTTCTTTTTAATCAATAATTCTGTGGTATGATCTATTCATGTTTAACACAAAAATGACCAGCAAAGTCAAGAATGAAAAGATGGCCAGGTGAAGGATGGAACTTTGTTACTTGTTTGACATAGCGAGTAAAGAAAATGCAGCTGTGGAAGCCCTCTCTCACGTATGTAGCTCAGCTGCTGTCAAAGAAGAATAAAATGGATTGTATAGAGTTGGACCATCCAGGTATTACACACATAGTATACATGGTAAAAATCAAAAACCTTCTTTACTCAGCAGAGAATGTGAAAGAGACTGCCAATTCTTGTATGACTTGTGCTGAAAATAAGCCCAGGTTCAACGGTTTTAATACCAGCAAGGTCATAAACACGACAAAACCCTATGAAAGAAATTGTATTGGATTTTAAAGGTCCATTTTTGCCAAAAACTTGCAGAAAATACATGTCGACAATAATTATTGAATATTTGTGATTTCCTGTCATTACAATCTTTCCGCAGATGCATTCTTGGCTCACATTTTGCCGTCTTCAGTTTATCTCTGTCTATTCATTTGAACAGAAGAACTTGTGTCAAAATGCATACAGTGAAATTATATATATATATATATGGATCTGTCCTGAATACATATCTTCAGGAAAACTCTGCTTGCATTTAGAGTTCATCAAAGCTCTGTCCTTGTCTGACTGTCTGCCTTTCATGGGAGAGGAACCCAGATGAGGCTATACCAAAGAGCAGTCTCCTCTGGGGAAAATAGACAAGAGCCTGATCCCATCTATGTTGTGCTTACGGGGCATTAATATGTTTTCAATGCTCCTTGTTAAAAATTAGTCTTGTGCCATATCCCATCTTTGTGGGAAGGCTCAGGTAAATACCAAGTTCATTAAGGCTTACATTTAAGCCAACTCTACTAGAAGCTGATTTCAGTCTATATAATCCAATAAAAATAAACAAATTAGTTAATCTTCTTTTATAAGCCATGTACTTTTCAGGATGTGCGTTATGGTGCAGTGGATATCAACTCAGAACAAGAGATCAGAGTGCCGAGTTCAAATTCCAGTTGAATTCTTTGCATTCACTTACTTACAAATACCCTTGGAAAAGATATTAATCTATCTCTCCCCTCCAGTTATGGGTTAAATAATAGGACAGATTGGGTTCTATAGCATTGGCTGGCAACCATTCTACCACAGAAAGCAATGGCAAATTACTGCAGGATAATCTTCTGCCCAGTCAGTCATGTCTCTTTCAAGACATGATCGCCCAAAGCATGTATCATGTATGGCACTCAAATGACTTTCAGGATGTGGGTGATCATGTCTTTTCATAACTTCATAAAAAAAATTAAAAAAAGATTACAAAAAAAAAAATTCACCAAACTCTGACTAAATCAACCTTCTCACTATAACCAAACATTAAAAAAATATCTTAAAACCCTAACTTTTTGGCATAAATAACCTACAGGTGTTGATATGATGTTAAACAAACTCAAACATATATAAAAATCACAATCTGTATATCCTGTTTCTAGATTCTGAACACTTATCGTCTGGGCATTTGTAAGTTTGGCAAAAGCAAACTTGTTCCTTACTTTGATATATGTCATCTTACATTACACTTATTAAGTATATATTAATATTGAACCTTACTTTTTTTAATGGCATCTCTATTCCGATTCCTGGCTCTTAACAACTTATAGAGTTTTCTGTTGAAATTTCTAGGATGAGGTGTTATTTTTATGATATTTGAAATTGTCCTTATCTTTATCAAATAATTTTGACTGTTCTATCCTCTGACCTTCAAGTGCATATCTGACCTACAGGAAATTCTTATGGACAATAAATATTTTTTTTTATTGGAAGAGAATTACTTTTTCAATTACACATGTAAATCACAACTAATTGCCTTTGACAGATCAAGTGTACAGACTAGTAAATAATTGATTTGCTAATGACTTCGGAAAGTAATATTTAAGCCAGGTTAAGATTAATACTTTTAATCTTTAATTCATGACATTTCTCTGAGATAATGAAAAAAATTATAAAAAGGTTTAAATTAAGTTGATGTTTTTGGCATCAGAGGGTGAGTACAGGTTGAATCAATATTTTAGTCCACAGAGTTTCTCTGGGCAATCAGATGGCACTCGGTAGGAATTTACAGGAATCAGTTCTTTTTGTTTTTTTTAAAAATAAATCTTTTAATAATTGATTTCTTATTTATACTTGATAAGATATAAATTCTACTCAAACAGCTTCTTACCATGAGCAGCTGCTTTGTGATACTGATTCCCAAGAGTATGTTTCCCAAATTACAATATTACCCTGTTCAAGTCAAGGGTCAACTGTTATTCTTTCTACATATTTTCATAAAGCATGCTTCTTACTCTCTACATAAAATGGCTTTGAGACCTTGCAAAGGGTGAACAATATTGTTAAAAAATAATTATACGTGGACTATAGTCCTCAACTTTGTCAGCTGAAGTGCACTTTGGGCTTCATCAAATGTTTTCTAATATATGCAACCGACAGGGAATTCTGAAATGAACCCCTTATTTTGAATTGCCAATATGGGTAACCTACAGGGAATTCTGAACTGAACCCTTTATTCTGAATTGCCAAAATGGTTAACTGATGTGAACCTAAATTAGGACCATCAATAATAAGACAAACGCCAATGTAGTTTTAGACATATATTAGACAAAACAATACAAGATATACCCATAGAAAAGCGAAAAGAGAATACTGTACTGTAAGTCAGTCAGTGAATGCTACTAGAGTCTCCACAGAGTCTCAGAACAATATTGATTGCAAAATAATACAATTGTGGCACAAGGCCGAAAAGGGGAGGGGTAGAGAGTGGTACTCACTTAACTATCCTATACCTAGCTAAACACTATCATGACTCAATCACACATTACAATTTACACATTCACCATAAGAACCCATCCATCACCCGTCAATCCTTCATACACCACAATACCACAAATTTACAAGGGGCACCTAAAAAGGGGAAAGACCCATGACAATAAAAATGCATTTATGTACAATATAATATATAATTTAAAACATTTAATGAAAGATGAAATGATGGGAGGGGGATGAATCCAAAAACAAACTAAAAATACAACAATATTTTGAACTAAAATAATAAACAATGTTAGTAAGACCCATCCATCCCAGAAAAAGAGTGGCCACTGTATTCCGCCAACTGGCAAAATCATAAAGCACACTTACTAAGGGAGTGGGGGGCGGGTAAAATAATTAATGGAATGGGACAATCAAAAGTTGAACCAGCTGAGATAAAAGGAGGCCAAAACAAACAAGGGAGGGTAGGAATCTAAACTTGGATCATAACAAAAGAGAAGGCCGGGTACAGGCTAGGAACACATTCATTCACATTAACTAGGTACACAAAAGATAGCCACCTTAACCAGGGAAAGGTTTCAAAGGAATCCACCCCAATGTAACTGGCAGATCTAAAAGAGAAAATCAAGGCTAGCCCCATTCACGTGAACCAGGCTCGCCACATTTACCCACCTTTTGCTGAAGTTTGTCGAAGTCATACGTTTCTAGTCAATATCTTCCTCATATCTTGATTCTCATATGAATATCATGCATGGTATCTGAGTTGATTTGTGTTGTAATAAAATATCCTACATTCGCTTTTCCCTATGTGGACTTCGTAATACATAGAACTATATTTCGTGAACACCGCATTCACCAGCGTCTTGCTTCAGAGATTAGTAATGTCTTACTATCCACTTATTGTACTCTCTATAAATGTTGGGACATCCGCATCTATTCGGGTATAATGGACTATTCCATTACTATGTAAAGTAATGGTGACATCTACGTAAGAGAGTGTGCCGAGCAGCCGATCGACAAGTCGGTCATAGACTTCCGGTGACGACCCGGAAGTACCCATTGCTCATACTACGTCTTATGACGGTTGAGACAATTAACCTTTATTCTTGTATTGGATACTAATAACCTTTGTAAATACCATTTTCACGGAATACAACAATTAACCTATTCCTGTTGTTGAGTTATTTATTCTTACTCATGACATAACAATAAATAACTCTTTTTTTTTTTTCATCTACTATTGTGTTCGTTGTTCTTCCCCATCAAATAACAACCTTGTATATTGTAACCCTTTTCAAGGATACAACAATTTGAAATGCCTAAACCCTTAACTAAAATGGATCCTGTAACATTTAAAAACTGTACTTCATTTGATAATATAGTCTGGTGGTATAGAACCAGAGACAAAGAACTTTACTAAATAACAAAATCCACATTGTTTGAAGCCTTCTAACAGCAGCAACTAAAATGTATTGCATGTGTCACTCAAAGAAAAAAAACTAATAACCTCATGAACTAAAAAATTTTTAAAAATAATCAGCATGATGATACCATTATTTAAATATGCTAGAATGCTGAGGTATTGCTATCACTAGATCTCCAGTGAAGGTTCAAAGAAATACTCTGAAAACCTAATATATATATATATCACACAGATCTGTTTTGCTGTATCACAGCTCATCAGTACGGTTAGACTCTGATTGCTTTTAACCCAGGATTGAAACCTGACCGAATTGGTGTCAGTTGGCGGTTCTACCTCAGGGCCATGGGTACACAGTAGAAGAAGGCAGACATTTTAGCATGTATATTGTCATTATACACACCCAATAGCCAGAGTGCTCTAATTCATTAGTGAATGAGCGATGCGTATATATATATATATATATATATATATATAATTTGTGATATTAGGCCTAATAAAATTAGGCAAACAAATAAAATGTAAACAAATTCCACTCCAGCAAAATTTTTTCTTGCACTTCCCACCTATGGAATTCCCTTCTATTTATTTGCTTCCCCAACAGTTACAATCTCCAAGAATTTAAATGTAAAGTCAGTAGTTATCTCCTAGCTCACTAACCTGCATCTTCTCTCTCATGCTCCTTTCTCCATCCACTCCACTCACATCAGTATTCTCATCCTTCTCTTAACCACTTCCTGACACCCCCTATAATGTGTCATTCTTTCTCATAACTTTCCTCCTATGTAACCCCCTGCAAAACAGTGGCAGTAAAATGCCTTGCTTGGGATGATATGATTGTAAAAAAAAAATACTGGCTGTACTAATTCTAACAACAGTAATGATAATATTAGCAGTTCATTATGAAGTCAGATTTGGCATTCATTGGCAGTCAGTACTATTTTGGGTTGAAATTTATAAAATCTTTTTCTGAAAATATTTTTCAGGAAAATAGGTTTTACAAGTCCATTATTGATGTGGGTTTTCTTCCAAACCTATTTGATGTGGTGTAGAATGTTAGCATCTTGATTATGTCATTATTTTCTCTTTTAGTTTGATGTCAATTTTAATTGTTGCTACTGTTGGTAATCCTCAAATGATGAGGTTTCTATTATTTTATTTCAGTTCTTTGTGATTCTATAGCACCAATACAAAATATTCAAAGCAGGATGTTCTTTGACAAGACCATTGATCTTAGGAAGCAGGTGTATACAGCTGACAGTTTAGATATTTCTGAATGTATCTGGTATGTTTTAAGTGTTCAGGTTGATGTTTTGGTTTTGTCGCAATAGGTGGTGTTGTGTGAAACTACTTCTAACACAGGCTATTCTATTGGGTTGTTACAAAAATAATGGCCACTCAAAGTTGTGTATTCTGAAAAGCCATTTTAACATAGTATTCACAGTATATGTTAGGTGAATTTTGGTGAACATAATAAATGTGTGTTTAATAATCATGTTTAACTTATTTTCAGACGGAAATATTTTTGAAGCAGAGAAGCTCTTAATTATGAACATTACAAAATATGATCTTCATTTACTTTTCTTGCATGGTTCCAAAGGTGGTTCCAGAAGTTCCATACTTGTGATGAAAGCCTTGAAGATGAAGATGCTAGAGGATGGTCATGTAGTCTTGACAAGGAACAATTGCAAGCAGTTGTTGAGTAAAACACACATCAAAGAATCTGAAAAATCTCAGATGCTTGGTGTCAGCCGTGTAAGAGTCTCACATCATTTGCAGAGTGTTAGCAAGATGGAAAAAACTTGATAAATGAGCTGCTCAGGCTCTTGCTGAAAATGAAGCATGCTTGATGCTTTCCTGTATAAAACCAATGATCCCAAATAGTCCTTTGTAATGAAAAGTGTCTACGGCTATATCATGTTGAATACACCGGTTCCTGGTCGATCACTGAAGTTAAGCAACATCAAACCTGGTCAGTACTTAAATGGGTGACCATTTGGGAATACCAGTTGTTGTAAACATGAGGACCAAGAATGGTCTACTGGTCCTCCAGGTTTGGGGGTTGGGTGCAAGGCTAACAACCCTGCCCCGTAAAAAACAGTTTGTTACAGAAACAGCAACAAAAAGTTGCTGCCCTATGCACCATCTGGGTGTGATGGATAAATGATGAATGAAAAGTGGATCATTTTTGATGACTATAAACAATCAGGTCAATGGCTTGATTGTGATGAGTTCCCCAAACATTTCCTAAAACCAGAGTTGCATCAGCAAAAGATTATGGTGACTGTCAGGTGGTCTGCAATTGGTGTTATCCACTATAGCCTTTTGAAGCCTATCAGAGAATTTTTGTAGAAATCAACTTGCTGAAATGCATGAGCACCTCCAAAAAAAAGAGACCTGCATTGGTAAATAGACAAAGTACGATTCTTCTCCATGATAATGCATGGTCACATGTTGCAAAAACACAGACTTTGGATACAAGAGTTTACCATATCATTCATATTCTCCTGATCTTTTACCCACTGATTATTTTTTAAGCACTTAAGCACATTTATGAATGGTAAAACTTTTAGGTCCAAATCAGTCATGGAATCATCTTTCAAAGATTTTATTGCATCTCAGCCAATAACTTTTTATCAATGAGGAATAAATAATATTGTCGATTAATGCATCGATGCTCAAGGTTCGTATTTTAACTAATTTCAACATTTCTACAGTTAATTTTTCAAGAATAAAATTGTTTCTGAAATTGGCCATTATTTGTGTAACAACCTAATATATTCAGTTTTTCCCCACCCTTATACTTAATTTATTATGGCTGATCTATACACCAATACTTTTGTTGATCAGTTGGTGATATTTATTATTCCATCTGTATGCATATGAGAAAATTATCAATTGAAACCATTTCCATTAAATACTGAAAACAGCAGCAGCCATAGCAAATTTTGAAATAATAATACTTGTGATAATAATCTTTCTAATATTATTGTTAATGATAAATCTTTGTAATATTATTGCTAATGATAAATCTTTGTAATATTATTGCTAATGATAAATCTTTGTAATATCAGTGTTAATGATAAATCTCTGTAATATTAGTGTTAATGATAAATCTTTGTAATATTATTGCTAATGATAAATCTTTGTAATATTATTGCTAATGATAAATCTTTGTAATATCAGTGTTAATGATAAATCTCTGTAATATCAGTGCTAACAATAAATCTCTGTAATATTAGGGCTAATGATAAATCTCTGTAATATTAGTGCTAATGATAAACCTCTGTAATATCAGTGCTAACGATAAACCTCTGTAATATCAGTGCTAACGATAAATCTCTGTAATATTAGTGCTAACGATAAACCTCTGTAATATTAGTGCTAATGATAAAGCTTCTACCAAACTGATGGTACAAATTAATATTTAATTAATGATTAGTCAGCTCAAGATGAAGACCTTCATTCTCTTTCCATGATAAAAAAAGCTGGATTTACATTATGACTGAATTCCCGAGACAAGATGCCAAATGAAAGATCAAGAGACACGTTTTTAACAAGCAATCCAAAACTAATCCTAAAACAATGCAGAAGACAATAGAAACAATATGTCATTGGATTTTCTATTAGTTTCCTTTCAAAAATACATTCTATAGAATTATTGTCTTTACAGTTGGAAAAGCCTTGAGCAAATTTCTGAAAAGATGTTATTCATTGATATTAATGTATTTTAATACATTTAAGTTTCCAATTTATTCTATTTTCTTGTGATACATTATAAATTAGATGCATTTTATAAGATATCTATTAAATTGTTATAAAAATATATGAATATTGTAGTAAAATATACTAAAAGAAAACATCAGTTAGAGATTTTTCAAACTTTTCACTCCAAGTAAGGTTTTATACACCATGTCTCTTTAAGATGTAGGCGATCATGGCTCTCCACATCTTCCTGTTCCTTGTAGCTCAAAATTTTGTTTTTTTTATTTCTCTCAAACCTTCTCTTTAATCTCTTCACTCAAATTCGAGTATATTATGCACTGCTTTCCTCTGTCCCTGATTCCCTGCCTTGTGAGTATTAGATTTTCCAAGCTCGGCTACCTCATTATGTGCCTTAGAAATTTCAAATGCCTCTTCCTGAGGTTATGTATAAGTTTCCTTTTTGTTTCTGTTCTCTCAGGGAGTGAATGTGAGAGAAAAAACTGAATTTAAAGAGGACTGAAGAAAGAACAAATGGCAATCTAGAAGACAGAAGCTGGTGATTGATGTTGCATTTACATTTTTAAATATTGTATTTATCAGGGAAGTAAGTAAATAAAAGGGATTTTCATAGGTGGGAAGTGCGAGAAAAGAAACTGTTGGAGTAGAAGTTGCGGTTCCATTTAGCTATTTCAACAGTAAATGAGTGAGACCTAAATATGGATCTAGTAGCACGGTTAAATACATTTAGTTATGGTATAAGAGGGAAAAAGAAAACCTTGTTTGAGCAGCTGCCATGAAAATATATCTAGAAAAGACAGAGGGAAGCCACACCCCAGTGAGAAAGTGAGTGAAGTTAACATACCAAGTCAAGATCTTTTGTTAGATTTTACCAAGAACCTTGAGATGGGGAACTAGTGTTCTTTCTAATCAATAAGATAGGTTCACCAATCACCCGGTTCACACTCCTTTCCCAACTTTTGAACAGGATTAGAAGTCTATCCCTTTTTTCTTGTTTAGGATTTAATTTCTGGTTCCTTCTAAAGTTTACTTCAACT
Source organism: Ascarosepion bandense (assembly GCA_037127315.1). Taxonomy (NCBI): domain Eukaryota; kingdom Metazoa; phylum Mollusca; class Cephalopoda; order Sepiida; family Sepiidae; genus Ascarosepion; species Ascarosepion bandense. Next base: position 6,266,322 of record JBBBDQ010001362.1, read on the forward strand.
CTATACTTCTAAGGTCTCTGTCTGAATTCTGAAATTTGATTTACTAATTATTTACGTTTTTGTTCTCCTGGGTAGGTTCACCTTTCATCTGTTTTATTCTCTTCTCTGGTCTTTTGTGCAAGAATAGCAGTTTATCCCTTGAATCGTGTTTAGAATTGAGTTTCCAGTCCATTCCGAAGTCTTTCATTCTTTTTTTACTCTCATTAGCTTCTTGCATCTTAATGACATGATTGTCTTGTTTAAGGTGAATTAATTAAAAAGCATAAGAAAATTCTACGTTACAGAATTATTCTTTTTTTCTTACATTTTTGACTGGTAAACAGTATATTCTGAAACTAAACTAAGTAAAATTGACGAGAGATGATGTAAATCCTCTTACAAATGTGGTATCTTGCCATTTTCAGGTTAAGTAAAAAATCAAGAAGCTAATGTCAGAAAGAACATGGCAACTGATAATATACAGAACTCATAATGAACAGAAAATTCTATTTTCAAACGATATATACATATTGCAGTACATAAAAGAATATACAAATTGGAATTTAAGCCACCATATTGGCATTTTCTACATGTTTATTACAATATTCTGAGAGTGAGACAATTCTTCACAGATAAAAGAGAAACCTAGAGAGAACAAAAATCTGGCTCTACAGAAGGATGCTCTGAAAACCATTGACAGTGCATATAAAAAAACAATGTCTTAATGTTGTTGGTTGGTTGTTTTGTTTTATGGCATATCAACCTCAGCAGGTCATTTATTGCCAACTAAATTTTTATTTATTTATTGCTGGTAATACATTTTTCTTTCAACAATTTATTGTTGTTTTTTTTTTAATATAAATTTTGGGTCTAGTGATACTTTTTTCTTTTCGAGTATCAAGATTCATTGGGATTTGTTTTTAAGGGCAGGGTCCCCAAGTTCTACCCTGTTATTTAACCCATAACTGGAGAGGAAGAGATGGATTAATACTTTTCCCAAGGGTACCAGTGCTTAAGTGAATGCAAGGTATTCAACTGGAATTCAAACTCGGCTCACTGATTTTTCTTTCTGAGCTGATATCCACTGCACCACAATGCTCATCCATCACTAGAAGCTTACAGCACCTGGTATTCCCAAGCAGTCACCCGTCTAAATACTGACCAGGCTCAACGTTGCTTAACTTCAGTGACTGAGCAAGAACTGGTGTATTAAATGTGATATGGCTGTAAGCCATGTCTTAAGGAAAATAGACAAACACTTACTCAGAATCAAAATGCTTATGTGTTTGAATGAATGTATGACAGAATATGGATGTTTTGAGTATCAAGATTCATTGGGATTTGTTTTTAAGGGCAGGGTCCCCAAGTTCTACCCTGTTATTTAACCCATAACTGGAGAGGAAGAGATGGATTAATACTTTTCCCAAGGGTACCAGTGCTTAAGTGAATGCAAGGTATTCAACTGGAATTCAAACTCGGTTCACTGATTTCTCTTTCTGAGCTGATATCCGATGATTGAGCAAGAACCTGTGTATTAAATGTGATACGGCAGTAAGCCATGTCTTAAGGAATATAGACAAACAATTACTCAGAATCAAAAAGCTTATGTGTTTGAATGAATGTATGGCAAAATATGGGTGTGAGGCTTTAAAAAAAAAAGAAAAAAAGACAAATTATTAATAGCTACAAAGGATGGGAAACTGAAGTATGTAGACTGTAAGTTCATTCTCAAAGTTGATCACATTCTCATAAATCAAACAGACATCTTTCTGAATGCTGAATATACTCAGCTGACCTCTAATCTCAGGGCCGATCCTAAATTCATAAATAATTAAATACTTATGTAGATAAATACTTATCCTTAATTTGTTTAAATTCACTTTATCCTATTTTGAATTCAGAGGACACAGAGCTGAAGACAAATGCTACTCATTTTCATGCCGAATATTTAAATTTCAAATCTAAATTATAGATCTGTGTTAAGATTTTAAAAGCGTTTGGTAGCAGAAAAAATCTATATATCCAGTTGAAGGTTTCTCCAGGTAATTGTCAGCCTTAATAAACCAAATTGTTCTTCGATCTCATGTTCAAAAATTGGATCAAAACAAAAATATTCCTAGTACTGATTGCAATAACTGCTGTTTCTATAAATGTTATGTTTTCTTTTTCTTCTTCTGTGCCATGTCCTTCAGGGCATGAGTGTTCATGGCTTTCCATAACTTCTTATCCTTTGTAGCTATTAGTAATGTTTATCTTTTTGCAATCTCTTATCCTTTCATACATAGATATATCCTATGAGTGTCGAATTTTCTAAACCCTTCTTTCTTATGTATCTAAAAAATTTCAATTATCTCTTTCTAATTTTAATTTTTATGCACGTCTCATTCTTCAGCATCGCATTGATTCTCTGCTTATGTTCCTCTGGGATTTTAAGAAGAAGAGGGGCATATAGACGTTTCCTTTCACATAGCCCCATAAAAAAAGCACAAGGTGTCAAGTCAGGTGAATGTGGTAGGAATTTCAACAGCTGATCCGTATTCCTGGTAGAGATAAATCCGCACTACGGCTCTGGTGAATGTTACGAAAGACATGCTATGGCATGTTTGGCAGGAGCTGAACTATCAACTTGATGTGTGTCATGTGACATGTGGTGTACATATTAAGCATTTAAGTTTTTTTTATAAAATCTACATACTTGTGAATATTTGCTTAATCTTTTATTGTTCCTCATGAATTTTGTTTGCCTGAGACATGTAGTTACTTATTCACAATTTAAATGATGTTAAATTTTGGAGACACCCTGTGTGTGTGTATATATATATGTGTGTGTGTGTAATTACAATATTGGGTAAATCAGTGCCAAAGGATATATTAACAGAATCATGAATATATCGGAATTCATACTTCCAATATATTGATGATGCTCTATTAATATACAAGAGATGTGATGGGCAAATTATGCAAAAATGTAAGGTTGATGTTGCTACAGAAATTGTCTGACAGTCATGACTTTCTCCTGCTTATGTGGCATGGTGCAGTCCTGTTTGCCAAATATAGGGCTTTACAACAGCCACCCTCTTGAACCAGGGCAGCACCACCTCCTCAATACGCTTGATATAGAATTCTGTGTTGAGTCTGAAATCCTTGCCATCAAATTTGAGTTATTTTTTTATAAGAATGATTCGAGTGAGTTTTTTAAGCTACTATTCCTTCATAATCACCATTAGACTCATCTACCTCTTTCTCAACACTCTGCACTGTCCTCAGATTGACAGCTAAACACTCTGAAATGTTCATATTAGAGTAAAGAACACTGTTTCTAAATTTCAGTTTTAATGAATGAGGTTCTAATAATTCAAATTCCAAAGTGGACGCCACCTATTCACACTTGTGATTTGGTTACAGCAGTGAAGCAATGTACAGAACCAACATCCCTCACTTTTCAGATTCTAGTAAGAAATGATACACAGTGTACCATAAAGTCTACAAACAGCCCTCCTCAGATTTTAATTCAGAGTTTACTTTCTAGACTGATTTCTAACTAAGGCTAGAGAGATTAGTCTACTCTTATTTAACCCATAGCAGGGAGAAGACATGGATTTATTACTTTCCCAAAGGTATTTGTTTGAAAGTTAATGTAAATCTAGTGACCAGAATTTGAATTTTGATGCTGATCCTATTTTCTCCATCAATAGCCACTATAGACTTTAAAAGCATGTGTGTACATATGCTTAAAGTATTCCCAGTAAAAATAACATTAGAATAAAAAAGTCCATTATTTACACTCTAGCGCCCTTTTTACCATTCTATAATTTGTAATTTTTGGAGTTTTTCAATTTATATTGCATTTTATGGTGAGTAGATTTTAAACTTTTAAATCAAATTAAAGTTAATTTAAATTGCACGGATTTCAAACAAAGAAAATTGTTTCTTTCAAAGCCTACATCTTTGTTTTGAATTCATGCAATTTAAATAAGTTTCATTTAATTCAGAAGTCTGAAGAATGCATTGGCTATAAAATTTTAAATCAACAGAAAGAGTGAAAAGTATGCTTTTTCTTTAAGGCTTAGTGAAAACACTTCATCTCATTAAAACTTTGATAATTTTTAGTTGTGAATTATTTTCTCCAGAGATGAATGTATGTTTATAAAACCTGCAAATCTCATTCAGTTAAAAAAAAAAAAAAAAGAAAAGAAAATTCCAATTATCTCAAGAGTATCTTTAGACATGGTTTACAATAAGCAAAGCAGACTAATTGTTAAGGGTCAAAGCATTTTTTTTCTGCAAGGTCAAAATGTTCAAATTTATTACTGTACACCCAAAAGAAAAATCAAAGTAAATAAATATTCATTATACAAACTGAACATTTCTACAAGGTCACATAGAGAAAATATCCAATCTGAAATAAACTCATGAGTAAAATTAACATTCTTGCTCTATGAGACAGAATGTACAAGGTAAGATGGATAAACAGTTGTCTAAATTATGCAAAAATGAAAATAACAGAGACATCTTATTTTGTCAAAAATATTTACCAAAAATGACACAAAAATATCTTGGAATGCACACGAATAAATTTAATCAATAACATTGCCATTGGCTTTAAATGGTCTCCAAACAACTTCAAAATTTACTGCATCTTTTCTGGATGGTCTCTTTAAGTTGCCAAATGTTGCCATAATCCTTGCCTTCAATTCATCTTTGTTACAAGAAGATTTGGTGGTGTCTTGCTCAACTGCATGCTGCTTATAAATAAAGAGGTTACAGTCTGGGGAGTTAAGTGGCCGGATGTAATGTGGCTATAAAATTTGGTGGTCAGCCATGACTGAGTTCTCCTACTTGTGTGGCATGATGCAGTCCTGTTGCTAGACATAAGGTCTTCCAGCAACCACCCTCTTGACCCGGGCTAGCACTACATCCTCAAGGCTTTTGATATAGGCCTCCGTGTTGAGTCTAAAACCCTGTGGAAGGATGTATGTAAGCATAACATTGCCATCACTAGTGATAACGCCAAACACCTTCATAATCACCATTGAACTCTTCCAAATCATTCTGAATTCTTTTCACCTGTCCTCAGGTTGACACTCAAACACTCTTCAATGTTTGAATTGGAGTTTTCAGCATAAATACCATGCAATACAGAATGCAGTTTAAAAAATTCTGGCTAAGAAAATTTTGTTAATTTTGAAATATATCAAACTAGCAGTATAGCCCGGCGTTGCTCGGGTGTAATGAAAGCTTTAAAATTAATCCATGGTCCTGGAGCTCAGACTCTTTGGACATTGGCACGAAGGACTAAAAAGCAATAGTTGCTTCCAGTTAAGTTTTTTTTCATTGTAAACTGAATTTTGAAGGCTAAATAAGTCCTCTGAGTAAATGGTATCATGGCTGAGACTAAGAACTACAATTATACCTACTTAGAGCCAAACCTGAAACAAAAACTAAAATAAAAGGGTTGAAAAATACAGACATATAGGCAGATAAACAGGCACACACACAAACATCTTGCCTTTTATATATATAGATATATATTATCAATTTTCTGCACTATTGTAAGAACTGCAACCCTGAAACTTCTGATTATTGCTTCTCATGTTTTTGTCTATGAGTGTATCAAATTTGATTAAAAACGGACCACTCCTTCTATAACCCGATTTTTTCGCTTATCGATTTTCAATATTTATCAGGGGTACCTCAGCACAAAACCTAGCTAAGAACACTCACAGACGCTGATAGTACAACTGTGTAAATTTTCAAGAAAATTGGTTCGGCCATTTTGGAGTCTGTAGGTAACGGACACACACAAACAAAGTTCCATTTATAAATAAATCTAGATTTAGATAGATTTAGATTAGATTAGATACTGTCAATTTAGGCAAATTGTATGATTGTCAGTAAAAAAGAAAAACTGAAGATTCATATTACAAATTGGAGCTACCAAAACCAAAAAAATATAAAATTTTAAATATCCAGGAATTGTTTTTTCTTTTTTTTTAAATCGTATCACCCCGAGCAAGGTGGTAACGCCACTGATGTGCAGGGTGCTATGTAATACTGAAAAGATTGGAAAAGAGAAAGCCGGAAAACACATCCTAAACAGGAAACAAGGGATGAGCCTCTTAACCTGTTCAATAGACGTGGGTGGAGTGTGAACCGGGCAATAGATAGATCTATCTACTCCAATTGAAAAAATAAAGTGAGAAGATTGGAACAGAGAAAGCCGGAAACCACGTCCTAAGCAGGAAACAAGGGATGGCCCTCTTAACCTGTTCAATAGATGTGGGTGGAGTGTGAACCAGGCGATAGTTTAGTCTATCTACTCCAATTAGCAGCAAATGGAAAATATGATACCAAAATTGCACTGTGATAGCAAATTTACAGATTTATTGAACTTAGACTAATAAATATAATCATTATTTAAAAATGTCACATTTGAAAATGTGCTAATGTTGATATCAGCATATATTTTAAGTTTTTTCTGGGACAGTGAAGACAGTCTTAACTAAGAGCTACAAAGGATAGGAAGTTTGTAAAGGGGATATTATCACCCACTTCTTTCTATGGCACATAAAATACATTTTGTTTAAATGACTAAAATTTCCACCACCTGATTATGAGCAGATATAAATGTTAGTTATTTGTCTAGTTACTAAACATCATTTGTGAGTAGATAAAATGTATAGTTGTCAGTAAATAGTAGATAAAATGTATAGTTGTCAGTAAATAGTAGATAAAATGTATAGTTGTCAGTAAATAGTAGATAAAATGTATAGTTGTCAGTAAATAGAGCCCAAAATACAAATTGGAAATTGGAGACACCAAAATCAAGCAAGTACAAAACTTTAAATATCGTGGAACTGTTTTAGTCAGCTAAAAATGTGATGGAAAATGTGATGCCAAAACCTAAAGGTACACTGGGGTAGTGAAAAAAGTCTTCCAAAAGCTGAGCAAAGTATGAAAAAAAAAAAAAAAAACTGGAAATGAATATTAGTGTTTTATAATTCGACACCTAATTCCCAATAACTCCCTTGGTTGGCAACTACCGAAGAAAGCAATGTCAACCTACTGTGGAAAAAATTTCTGCCCAGTCAGTCATGTTTCTTTTGTGACATGATTGTTCAAGTGTGTATCGCATATGGCACTTCACTGACTGACTGAATTCCGAATAATATCTTTGTCTGTTTGTTTCGGCTAATATATTCTTTTGGGAATTGTCAAGTGCATCTTACTTCAAGTGATATTTAGTACTTTTCTGGCAACTCAATAAGAACACTTGCAGGAATGATTGTTTTCTTTATGAAGAAAACATGTCTCCTGGTATTATTCTTCCCGTAAATATTATTGCACACTCAATGGTAAGTCAAGTAATGAATAACAATATAAAACAAATGACAATGCATGTATTCACGAAAGTATTACAATAGCAAAAAATGAATACATTTAAAGAATAGTTTCATAAAGTGTTTAAATTATAGCATTCGTGTTTGTGTGTGAGAAGTTCGTGTAGACCTACGTGATAGACCTATATGCGAAAGAATACAAAAAGTCAGAAGAAAAAAGTAAGACACTGAATATGAATGTGCCCCAGTGGGAGACATTTTTTCCCTGCATGCAATTACATTTTATAGCCAGATTTGTAAAAAAAAAAAAAAAGAGAATAAGAATATCATTGCCTATTTATAGGCTTAAGGAGCACCCCCCTATGAACATTTCTTTAGAAAGTCAAGTGGGATAACCCACAATAGTTACTGACCATCCAAAGAGTATTTGAACTTCTCACAAATGGTTTTTTAATATTTAGCAAATGGCAAGTCACTGAGGAAAACCCCCTACATAGAAATAGAAAATTAATTCAGTAAGTTAATAAAAAGATTTGTATGACAAGGATATGTCTACTCACCAACCTTATTCAACTTTTCCACTGAAGCAATACTGAGAGAATTAGAAGTCCTACCAGGATTCAGTATTAACAGCCACAATCTTCAGAACATCATATATGCAGATCACACAGTGTTGATTGCAGACACAGAAAGGAAACTACAGGCACTCCTACAGAAGGCAATGAGGAAAAGTGAGAAAAAAGAACGTACATCATTAGAAAACAAAATATGGTGATTTTCTAAGCGCAGCTTAGATGTGACACAAGATCGAATGTATGGGACACTCAGTGAGGACAGAACTCACTACTCAGTTGTACTGATTCTAGTGAGGCGAGCTTGCTAACCATTACATCACCTCGAGGTGCCCCATGAGAGGGCACAGTATGGTTGTCAGCAAAAGTAACAGCTCAAGATGCAAACAGTGAATCTGAGACATGAAGATCCAGGACAAATTTGTCTATCATCTGGTTGACACTTCTCTCTGATATTTATCACTTGTTTCTTGTTTAGAAGGAACCAGAAACCCAATCCTAAAGTCTAGTAAAGCTTGATACTCCTGATGCTCGTTTTTACCAAATCTAACTTCACGCAAGAATCCCTCTACCTTGAGTGGCTCTTAGGCAATATATTTGGGGAATATTGGTTAAAAAAAAAAGTACAAAAATTGAAATATCTAAGAAGTGTTTTAGCAGTGATTGGGAAAAAGGCAACATTGAAAAACAAAGGTGCACTGGGATAGTGAAATATTTTTTTTTTTTTATAAGCGTTTCACCCTGAGCAAGGCATGTCACTGCCACTACTGTGCAGGGGGCTACGTAGAGTGGAGAAAGGCTGATTAAATATAGGAAATAACAGAGGGTGGGTGATAGGCGGGTGAGGATACCGAGAATGAGGGTTGGGTAGATGAGTGTTGTGAGAATAGTTGGGAGTTAGTGTGATAGGAGGTGTCTATTGACCCTACATTTAAACACCTGGAGATTGTAACTGTCGGGAAAGCAGACTTGTGGAAGGGAGTTCCACAGGCGGGAAGCGCGAGAAAAGAAGCTGTTGGAGTAGAATTTACGGTTACATCTTATTTGTTTAACTGTAAAAGGGTGGGACCTAGTTGCTAATCTAGTATCTCGTGTAAATTCGTGCTTAGGCGGCACCAGTGATCTAAGCTCATCAGAGAAGAAGCCATGAAAGTACTTGTAGAAGAGGCACAGGGAAGCTACATCACGCCGGTGTGAGAGCGGCTGCAGCCGGTCTGCCAAGTCAGTATCAACCACGTTACAGATCCAAGGAGAGCAGCAGGGGCACCCGACCAGATATGGCAGCAATATTCAATACACGGGCGGATGGTAGATTTGTATATGTGCAGAATAGTTTCAGGTGGGAAAAATTTCCAGGCCCTGCACAGGGAGCCTACTTTCATAGCAGCAGATTTGGCAATGGATTCAATATAGTCATTCCATTTGAGGTCCGCCGAGAGTGTAAGGCCAAGGAGGCGTAGTATTTTACTCTCTGGGAGGCTAGCCTGTCCCATGCTAATGGGAGGTGCCCTACAAAAAGTAAAACTATTAAATAGAAAAATTTTCTTACTTCACTACACTTTTCTTTGAGTCTGTCATACTATATTAGTCCTCCTATATGGTATTGAATGCTAGGCAATCTTCTCGCCGACAACAAAATGTGTAGTTTTGCAGAAGGATGCAATGAATACCACGGACTGAACTAGTGAGCAATCAAGAAGTTATAAATAAGTAGGGGTATGCTTATACTTAGAATCAGATGTCGTCAAAATTTCCATGGTGCAATAAGGAAAGCAGGCTTGGAGAATTTGAAACTCAGAGGACATAATGAAGGTAAGTAGGGGCAGAGGAAACATTGAGTTACCTACATAATAAATTTGTACAAATGGCTAGCAGAACAGTGGCTGGAGAATGGTCATTCATTATTTATCATTGCAGAGACAAAACCTCATGTACTTCCTGAAAGGGATACAGTATAGAAGATTGGAAGAATGATAAGTATACACATTTGATATGAGAGGATATAAAAATTAATTTTCTTCTGGGTTTATTAGTAACCATGGTTACCAAGACAAATAAATTTTTATTTTTTTATTAATCATTTCACCCCAAGAAGCCAGGCACTTACATGCAAGTGGTTACTGCGAGTGAAAGAAACAGAGGACAATAAAAGAATAGGATTAAGGGAGACAGAAAGTGACAATTGACATTGTATTTAAATTTGAAGATTGTAGTGGAACAGAAAGAAGACACTATTAGCATAGAACTTAGTTAGAACTAGTAATTTCAACAGTGAAATTGAAAACTTCTGGCTAATCTAGTCTTCTTTATTTGCCACGTTCCCTTGGGACATAGGCAAACATGGCTTTTCCCAACCTGTCCTTTATAGTGCTTAATAAATTTTGTCTTTCTGCTATTTCCACTAATCCTAGTTCTACCATGTACTAAGTATAGTGCTGTTTTGCTCTGTCCCTCTGGCTATTTATCTGTCAAATGAGTATCAGATTTTCCAAACCCTCTTTCCTCATTATATGCCCCAGAAATCTCAACTATCTATTCTTGGTGTTAAATATTAGTTTCCTTTTTGTTTCCATTTTATTCAAAATTTCACCATTGTTCACATGTTTGAAACACAGTAACCCTAGAACCCTTCTGTAAACCATATTTCTGTTACTTCAAGTCTTCTCTTCTTCTTTGAAAAGACTGTGCAGCACTCATTGCTATATAGTTAGACAGATATCATGTAACCGTTTAGTACTATTTTCCTTGTTTCTAGGGAAGCTCCTTTTATATTACTTAGTACTCTGCTTAGCTTTTGGAATGCTTCCTTGGCTATCCCAATAAGCCTTCGGATTTCAGTGTCACACTTTCTGTTTTCTGTTAAAACACTTACCAGATATGGTCCTGGGCATGACAATAAACTGCATCCGGCAGCAAGGCCTCTGATTGGGAGGTTGTGAAAGGCATGGAACCACCTCTTAATTGCTGTTGTTCCCAGGTCCACCCTGATCCATAGTGATAGCACCTGTTAGGGTCCAAGTTATGGGCAAATAGTTAACCCCCAAACTAGGATCAAAATACTATGAAAGTATACAAATATACTTTTATGGAAATATATACATAAAAATAGACTTTTATAAAAAAATACACATTTTTGAGGGAAAAAAAATTATTGCCATAATACATTTTTGAAGGAATAAATTATTACTAGCAGTACATTTTTGAATACAAAACTAGAAGACGACTTTAGTTTTCTAAAATAAAAAAATAAAATTTTTCATCAAAATCTAAGTCAACCTTCTTGCTATA